>BPLQ01007770.1:177500-341381 GCA_021605075.1 Caerostris darwini
CATTGAAGCAAAATCATGGGAGGCATCATTGAAGCAAAATCATGAGATGCATCATTGAAGCAAAATCATGAGATGCATCATTGAAGCAAAATCATGAGATGCATCATTGAAACAAAAAAAATCATGGGAGGCATCATTGAAGCAAAATCATTGGAGGCATCATTGAAGCAAAATCATGAGATGCTTCATTGAAGCAAAATCATGAGATGCAGCATTGAAACAAAATCATGGGAGGCATCATTGAAGCAAAATCATGGGAGGCATCATTGAAGCAAAATCATGGGAGGCATCATTGAAGCAAAATCATGAGAGGCATCATTGAAGCAAAATCATGGAGGCATCACTGTTACTGGGAGGCGAAATCATGAGAATGCACCACTGAAGCAAAATAATGAGATGCATCATTGAAACAAAATCATGGGAGGCATCATTGAAGCAAAATCATGAGATGCATCATTGAAGCAAAATCATGGGAGGCATCACTGTTACTATGAGGGAAAATCATGGGATGCATCACTGTTTATGAGGCAAAAATCATGAGATGCACCACTGAGGCAAAATCAGGAGATGCACCACTGAGCCAAAATCATGAGATGCATCATTGAAGCAAAATCATGAGATGCATCATTGAAGCAAAATCATGAGATGCATCATTGAAACAAAATCATGGGAGGCATCATTGAAGCAAAATCATGGGAGGCATCATTGAAGCAAAATCATGAGATGCATCATTGAAGCAAAATCATGAGATGCATCATTGAAGCAAAATCATGAGATGCATCATTGAAACAAAATCATGGGAGGCATCATTGAAGCAAAATCATGGGAGGCATCATTGAAGCAAAATCATGAGATGCATCATTGAAGCAAAATCATGAGATGCATCATTGAAACAAAATCATGGGAGGCATCATTGAAGCAAAATCATGGGAGGCATCATTGAAGCAAAATCATGGGCAAAAGGCATCATTGAAGCAAAATCATGAGATGCATCATTGAAGCAAAATCATGAGAGGCATCATTGAAGCAAAATCATGGGAGGCATCATTGAACTGGGCATCAGGCAAAATCATGAGAATGCACCACTGAAGCAAAATAATGAGATGCATCATTGAAACAAAATCATGGGAGGCATCATTGAAGCAAAATCATGAGATGCATCATTGAAGCAAAATCATGAGATGCATCAGCAAAATCATGAGAGGCATCATTGAAGCAAAATCATGGGAGGCATCATTGAAGCAAAATCATGAGATGCATCATTGAAACAAAATCATGGGAGGCATCACTGTTACTATGAGGGAAAATCATGGGATGCATCACTGTTTATGAGGCAAAAATCATGAGATGCACCACTGAGCCAAAATCATGAGATGCATCATTGAAGCAAAATCATGAGATGCATCATTGAAGCAAAATCATGAGATGCATCATTGAAACAAAATCATGGGAGGCATCATTGAAGCAAAATCATGGGAGGCATCATTGAAGCAAAATCATGAGATGCATCGTTGAAGCAAAATCATGAGATGCATCATTGAAGCAAAATCATGAGATGCATCATTGAAGCAAAATCATGGGAGGCATCATTGAAGCAAAATCATGGGAGGCATCATTGAAGCAAAATCATGAGATGCA
This sequence comes from Caerostris darwini, assembly GCA_021605075.1. NCBI lineage: Eukaryota > Metazoa > Arthropoda > Arachnida > Araneae > Araneidae > Caerostris > Caerostris darwini. Next base: position 179,139 of record BPLQ01007770.1, read on the forward strand.
TCATTGAAGCAAAATCATGAGATGCATCATTGAAGCAAAATCATGAGATGCATCATTGAAACAAAATCATGGGAGGCATCATTGAAGCAAAATCATGGGAGGCATCATTGAAGCAAAATCATGGGAGGCATCATTGAAGCAAAATCATGAGATGCATCATTGAAGCAAAATCATGAGATGCATCATTGAAGCAAAATCATGAGATGCATCATTGAAACAAAATCATGGGAGGCATCATTGAAGCAAAATCATGGGAGGCATCATTGAAGCAAAATCATGGGAGGCATCATTGAAGCAAAATCATGGGATGCATCATTGAAGCAAAATCATGAGATGCATCATTGAAACAAAATCATGGGAGGCATCATTGAAGCAAAATCATGAGGCATCATTGAAGCAAAATCATGAGATGCATCATTGAAGCAAAATCATGAGATGCATCATTGAAGCAAAATCATGAGATGCATCATTGAAACAAAATCATGGGAGGCATCATTGAAGCAAAATCATGAGAGGCATCATTGAAGCAAAATCATGAGATGCATCATTGAAGCAAAATCATGAGAGGCATCATTGAAGCAAAATCATGGGAGGCATCACTGTTACTGGGAGGCGAAATCATGAGAATGCACCACTGAAGCAAAATAATGAGATGCATCATTGAAACAAAATCATGGGAGGCATCATTGAAACAAAATCATGGGAGGCATCACTGTTACTATGAGGGAAAATCATGGGATGCATCACTGTTTATGAGGCATTGAAAAATCATGAGATGCACCACTGAGGCAAAATCAGGAGATGCACCACTGAGCAAAAATCATGAGATGCATCATTGAAGCAAAATCATGGGATGCATCATTGAAGCAAAATCATGGGAGGCATCATTGAAGCAAAATCATGAGATGCATCATTGAAGCAAAATCATGAGATGCATCATTGAAGCAAAATCATGAGATGCATCATTGAAGCAAAATCATGGGATGCATCATTGAAGCAAAATCATGAGATGCATCATTGAAGCAAAATCATGAGAGGCATCATTGAAGCAAAATCATGGGAGGCATCACTGTTACTGAGGCGAAATCATGAGAATGCACCACTGAAGCAAAATCATGAGATGCATCATTGAAAACAAAATCATGGGATGCATCATTGAAACAAAATCATGAGATGCATCATTGAAACAAAATCATGGGAGGCATCACTGTTACTATGAGGGAAAATCATGGGATGCATGACAAAATATGAGGCAAAAATCATGAGATGCACCACTGAGGCAAAATCAGGAGATGCACCATTGAAGCCAAAATCATGAGATGCATCATTGAAGCAAAATCATGGGAGGCATCATTGAAGCAAAATCATGGGAGGCATCATTGAAACAAAATCATGGGAGGCATCATTACTATGAGGGAAAATCATGGGATGCATGACTGTTTATGAGGCAAAAATCATGAGATGCACCACTGAGGCAAAATCATTGAAGCAAAATCATGAGATGCACCACTGAGCCAAAATCATGAGATGCATCATTGAAGCAAAATCATGAGATGCATCATTGAAGCAAAATCATGAGATGCATCATTGAAACAAAATCATGGGAGGCATCACTGTTACTATGAGGGAAAATCATGGGATGCATCACTGTTTATGAGGCAAAAATCATGAGATGCACCACTGAGGCAAAATCAGGAGATGCACCACTGAGCCAAAATCATGAGATGCATCATTGAAGCAAAATCATGGGAGGCATCATTGAAGCAAAATCATGGGAGGCATCATTGAAACAAAATCATGGGAGGCATCATTCAAAATCATGAGATGCATCATTGAAGCAAAATCATGAGATGCATCATTGAGGGAAAATCATGGGATGCATGACTGTTGAAGCAAAATCATGAGGCATTGAAAAAATCATGAGATGCACCACTGAGCCAAAATCATGAGATGCATCATTGAAGCAAAATCATGGGAGGCATCATTGAAGCAAAATCATGGGAGGCATCATTGAAACAAAATCATGGGAGGCATCACTGTTACTATGAGGGAAAATCATGGGATGCATGACTGTTTATGAGGCAAAAATCATGAGATGCACCACTGAGGCAAAATCAGGAGATGCACCACTGAGCCAAAATCATGAGATGCATCATTGAAGCAAAATCATGGGAGGCATCATTGAAGCAAAATCATGGGAGATGCATCATTGAAACAAAATCATGGGAGGCATCACTGTTACTATGAGGGAAAATCATGGGATGCATGACTGTTTATGAGGCAAAAATCATGAGATGCACCACTGAGGCAAAATCAGGAGATGCACCACTGAGCCAAAATCATGAGATGCATCATTGAAGCAAAATCATGGGAGGCATCATTGAAGCAAAATCATGGGAGGCATCATTGAAACAAAATCATGGGAGGCATCACTGTTACAAAAAATCATGAGGGAAAATCATGGGATGCATCATTGACTGTTTATGAGGCATTGAAAAAATCATGAGATGCACCACTGAGGCAAAATCAGGAGATGCACCACTGATCCAAAATCATGAGATGCATCATTGAAGCAAAATCATGGGAGGCATCATTGAAGCAAAATCATGGGAGGCATCATTGAAGCAAAATCATGAGATGCATCATTGAAGCAAAATCATGAGATGCATCATTGAAGCAAAATCATGAGAGGCATCATTGAAGCAAAATCATGGGAGGCATCATTGAAGCAAAATCATGAGATGCATCATTGAAGCAAAATCATGAGAGGCATCATTGAAGCAAAATCATGGGAGGCATCATTGAAGCAAAATCAATAAGTTTGCCTTCCTGCCACCCCCCCATACTATATGAATGTAAATAAATACTTCAAATTATGAAGTCGGAATTGTGCTGCGTAAATAAAATTCTTTTTTAATTATATTATTTTTGTGAAAATTAATTAAAAAGGATTTAATAATTCGTTATTTTTCTTAATTCTTCAAAATCGCACTTTCTGTGATCTGATGTATGTAATTCGTGTGTGTTTCAGGGAGCCCTACGACGTGACGGCGGTGACCCCTTCTGTGCTGAACATCCTGAAGGGCCAGGTTGCGCCCATGGACCTGGTGAGGGTGCAGACCTCCGAGGAGTGCTTCTACTCCTTCCTGTCCATCGGGTGGGGCCTCATGGCCGACATCGACATCGAGTCCGAGAGGCTCAGGGCCCTGGGGGAGGCCCGCTTCGCAGTCTGGGCCATCATACGGGCAATCGGTAAGTGCTGCTCTTAAGCTGGATTCACATCAGAAACCAAAATGAGTGTCATCCTATCAGAAGCTTGGGACCTGATGGTCGAGTGGCCAGCGCTCTGGCTCTCGGTACCGCAGGTTTGTAAAAAAAATAACCGAGCCAGCCGTTTAATAAATGATCAATTTTTGATTAAATGCCACAATTAAGCCGACATTATTATTGTTTTTTAAAAAATAAATGCTATGAATGCATAGATAAAAAAAATGATCTGTAGTGCTGTCCTTATAAGCCTGATTGTGAAAGGGCGAGGATAGAATTAATTATGATGGGCCATTAGTTATGTAATATTTAGATTTATTGCATTTTAAGTTGCATAGGGACAAACATCAATGTTAATTACAGAATAAAAAGAAAGGTGTGACATTCCAACCACACAAAGGCAGTTCTTATCCTCTACTGAGGAAGTTCAGTTAGTATGAAGAGGGCGCTGCTGCAGATGTTGCCTAGTATTCGTAAGGAGCTGTTACATGGTTAGATCACCTCTATAGCAGGGCCTGATTGGCCGAGTCACTAAGCTCTGGCGCCCCAGGTTTCGGCTTCGAGTCTTAGCATGGATGTTTGTAATGGTTCGGAATCCACTTTAAGCTGTATGTCCTGGTCTCATAGAACCGTAGAGCGTCACAAAGCCCAATCAGACTTCTCACCCACATCCTTCCCAAACTGTAAAGGAGTAATTCAGCTCTAGGAACAGTGATGTGGTGTGGTGTGGTGTAGTAGTAGTAGTAGTGTTCCGGAATCCACGTTAAACTGTATCCCGGTCTGTTTAGCCCTCGTGTGCTCGAAATGACCGTAGAATGACCAACCAAACCAATCGATTGAAGTTGATTTCCATTGTCTTCAAGAGATTGTTTCCCACTAAGGACAAAAGGAAATCCTCCATGTTAGAGAGATTTTGCTGGAAACCGTTTCTATGGTTCTTTTGCTGAATCCTAAATATTTTGGGTTTTAATAGGCATGATCTTTAAGAAATCCCTGTAAAATACCGCAAAATTTATTTTATTGTTCTTTATTTGATCTCTATTTTTTTCAGGCCTACGCAAATACAAAGGTAAACTGTCCTACTTACCTGTCAAGGGCTACAAGCCTTACAGCACAAACAAAGTGAACACAGAACCCAAACCCAAGCGAAGCAAAACCATCGATTGCCAACTCGCTCTCTCCGAAGACTCCCCCGAGGCCAACAGTGAGGACCCGGAGCCGATCTTCCGCTCCAAGAGCTTCGGGGCACACGACCCAACCCTGGACGACGAGATCGACAGCAGCGTCCGCCTGCTGAAGTTCAGCTACAATTCGGACCAACTCCAGGACACCTTTTCGTCCAACCCCGAACCAAACCCATTGTCTCCGGAAGAAGAGAAACTCCCCCACATCCACTGCCAAGAGGACCAGGAAGAGCCAGTACCGGACGAACCGGGATCCACCAAGTACTGTCCACCCCTCGACGAGCCAGTGCCCGAGGACTGGGTTGTGGTGGAGGACGAGTTCGTCCTGGTGTACGTCTGCCACCAGACGCACCTCTCCACTGACGTCCTGTTCGCACCCGAGGCCAGGATGGACGATGGCATCATGTGGTTGATTGTGATAAAGGCCGGTGTCTCCAGGGCTCAAACCATGTACTTTCTGGCATCTCTCCAGACTGGAGACCATGTGCACATTCCATACGTCGATGTGATCCCCATCCATGCCTTCCGCCTGGAGCCGTTTCGCGACGAGGGATACTTGACCGTTGACGGCGAGGTCGTTCCCTGTTGCAATATCCAAGCTGAGGTTCTGCCCTCCGTTGCTCGTATTATGACACGCTGAGAATGGTCAGATTCGATCGAACAGTGTTGCATGAAGTTGGACTTAGACAAACAATTGACATCATAAAGGGGCACAATTTATGGTCCATTCCGATTTTTTGAAATGGCTTAGGTTGTAAAATTAAAGTCAGATTATGTTAATAGGCCATTTTATAACGTTGCTTTCTTATTCACGTTAGATGTATCCTCTATGAAAAGATATGTTTTATTTGAAAGTGATATACACTCAAGAGCCAAAACATTATGACCACCTGTCAATAACGAGTTGGCCCGCCTCGTACACCATCACACATTGAAGTAAGTGAAAGAATGATTGTTCAGACTCTCCAGCAGCAGTTAAATACTACTTCCATCTACTTCCACGTCATCCAGGCGAGTTCATTGCAAAATGTAGGGGTGGTCATAATGTTTTGGCTCTTGAGTGTAAGTCGATTTATTCATACATTGAGATGTTTAAGGTCTTCATTGACATTGTAATCAACTGAAACGTTTAGATAAAATTAAAACATTTATGGCAGCATTATTGTAACCGTAACAGAAGACATTTATGTCTAACTAAAACTATCATTAACTTAAAAATTGGACTAGTTCCACTTTTAAAAAATGCTTAAATGAGCTTACTTGAAGTTAAATAACTAAAGATTCATTACGTTTGTGGGATTCAAAAACAAAAAAAACCGTAAGTTTAAAGAAAGCCTTTTTATTTTTGAATATATTAAACAGAGATTCGAAAGTTAATTTATCATTTTAGATTTTCTGTTAGGCATGGTAACTTACATTAAGTAAAGGGTCTGCCTTTATTCCTTAATATTTCTGAATTTTTTTAAAAAATATAAAAAAAGAAATCTGGTAACTAGTCAATAATAAAAAATATGTTGTATATATTTTTAATTTGTATTGCGGTTTTTTTTTTTTCCATCTAAGCCATTTCAAAGAAAACCTACAATAAAAATTTCAGTGGTCCTTGTAATTTTTTTTTTCTCCTATAGAAAAAAAAATTATTATTATTGACTAACAGAATTATATTATCATATTCATGTTTTCGTTCTATTTTATAGCTTGTAATTATTTATTTATCATTAATATTTATTATATTATTTTGAAATTACAAAAACATACATTTGTTACATGTTTTATTCCAAAATGATTCGTTAGGAGATAATATACCAATAATTCATTACTTGTGAAGATATAAATTATTGCTACATTTTTTAAATAATTGAAACATTTATTTACTTTCATAAATTGCAGGTTGAATTTTAATATATGAAGTCCTTTTAAATTGAATTGAACTATTAGTCCTTACAGAGGTAATGTTCAAAATATATAATAAGGAGAATACTTAAAGCGATTTTGATTAATAAAGATATTTCTACAACAGACGCACATTTGGTGAACTATTGTCCTTGCGAGCCAGTTATTTTTGATTAGATTCCAAACATCTGCTATCTTTCAATAATAAACACAGTTGCACTTTGTAATCCTTTGCTTGTAGAAATACTTCCATTGTGATTTTTTTGTAGAATGTTTACTTAAAACATTTTATTTATCAGAATCATTTGTTTTCAAAATTTTTTTTTATTTTCCGCTTCCATTCTGATAAGAATTTTTTTAATTATTTTCCGCTTCCATTCTAATTAGATTTTTTTTTTTATTATTATTTTCCTCTTCCATTCTAATTAGAATTTTTTTATTATTTTCAGCTTCCTTGCTTTTTTTTTTCGCTTCCATTTTAATTGCTTTTTTTTTTCGCTTCCATTTTAATGAGGATTTTTTTAATTATTTTCCGCTTCCATTCTAATTATAATTTTTTTATTATTATTTTCCGCTTCCATTCTAATTAAATTTTTTTTTTTTATTATTTTCCGCTTCCATTCTAATTAGAATTTTTTTTATTATTTTCAGCTTCCATTTTAATTGCTTTTTTTTTCGCTTCCATTTTAATGAGGATTTTTTAATTATTTTCCGCTTCCATTCTAATTAAATTTTTTTTATTATTTTACGCTTCCATTCTAATTATAATTTTTTTTATTATTATTTTCCTCTTCCATTCTAATTAAATTTTTTTTTTTATTATTTTCCGCTTCCATTCTAATTATAATTTTTTTTATTATTTTTCCGCTTCCATTCTAATTAAATTTTTTTTTTTTATTATTTTCCGCTTCCATTCTAATTAATTTTTTTTATTATTTTCAGCTTCCATTTTAATTGCTTTTTTTTTCGCTTCCATTTTAATGAGAATTTTTTTAATTATTTTCCGCTTCCATTCTAATTAAATTTTTTTTTATTATTTTCCGCTTCCATTCTAATTATAATTTTTTTATTATTATTTTCCGCTTCCATTCTAATTAAATTTTTTTATTATTTTCCGCTTCCATTCTAATTTTTTTTATTATTATTTTCCGCTTCCATTCTAATTAAATTTTTTTTATTATTATTTTCCGCTTCCATTGTAATTAGAATTTTTTTTATTATTTTCAGCTTCCATTTTAATTTTTTTTTCGCTTCCATTTTAATTTTTTTTTATTATTTTCCACTTCCATTCTAATTAGAATTTTTTTAATTATTTTCCGCTTCCATTCTAATTATAATTTTTTTTATTATTATTTTCCGCTTCCATTCTAATTAAATTTTTTTTTTTTTATTATTTTCCGCTTCCATTCTAATTAGAATTTTTTTTTTTTTATTATTATTTTCCGCTTCCATTCTAATTAGAATTTTTTTTTTATTATTTTTAGTTTCCATTCTAATTATTTATTATTATTATTATTAATTTAAAGAACAGTTCGTATTGAAAATAAACAATTCTTGACTATGATAGTGTTAGCTTTATTGTCCACTTCGTGCGAAACTCTTTGATCTTTTTCTGTACCAACTTAAGAGCACGATCTGCCAACATCATGAATAGTGAGTGATATAATGGATAACTTGAATTCCTTTTTGACAGTGTATTTGTCGAATTTTGTTTGTTGACGTTTCCTTTGTTATCTGTTGGGGAATGCACATTCCGAGGCAAATATTCCTCATATACAGTTTGAATTTGTATTAATACACTGTGTTATTGAACTGTATTTTTGTTTTAATTGTTGGACTACGAACTTATCTGGTCCAAATATATGTTTAGCCTGTCTTGCCGTTTGTAATATTTATTGTTGTTGAATTTTGGGGATTTTATTTTTCAATTTAAAATGCATGTACATGTTGTTAAATTTTATTTTATTATTTATGTTACATATGAATGGTTGAAAGCAAAAATTATCTTTCATTCCTTTTAAAAGTTTAATTATTGTTTGGTAGCATTTTTGTTCGTAAAATTAATTTAAACAATGGTAATTTATCAGTATGTATGCATTAAAAATTGTCGTGTTTAAGAATAATTTTATTTAAAATTTTTGAAATTTGATTTTCGTGCATTGTTTTTACAAATTAAAATTTATAGGCTCAAATGTTTTAAATTTATTATTTAAGCATAAATATAAGATTATTATTTTTTTTTTAAAAAATTGATACGTATTTGAAACACACTAAATTATTGGAGCCAATTTCATATAGTTATCTTATATTTCATGCTAAAAGTTTATGATCAAACTAAATACTATTGAAAAATGGTATATGAATTTTTTGTATGAATATATTTATAATCATTTCATTCATAGCTTTATATGCACAAAGTAAATGTATTAATTCACTGAATTTTGTTTTATATCTTTTACAAAACTATGTATTTTTTTATTACATATTCGAAAATTTATAATTAATTAAAAATTATTGTTACGAAATTATTAATATTCATTAATTTTTAAATTTTTTCCAGTCAGACACGTATTTGTTATTCTTATGAAAAAAAAGAAATTTGTACAGATAGACTTTGTATTTTTTGGATAATTTTTTTGTTCTTATTTATTAATAAATTATTGAAATCATGTATTGGCAATTATTATTATTTTTTAATAAAAAAAATAAGCGGATATTTTCTAAATGAGTAGATACATATTCTTGTAATAGTATAATTATAAATGGTACTTTTCCGTTAAAGATCGTTAATAATTTAAATCTTTAATTATGAAACACGCTAATATTTATATATTGAAATCCCACACTGCTAACTGAAAAATACTTCAAAAAATTAATGTAAATTATTTATATGCAACTTTATGCAATGTTTTTATGAAAAAATAATGAAATAAATGAATCACTTATTGTTGTTTATTCCTACTTACTAAATTACAGAATGAAATTGATTGTGTTAATGTTATATTTCCTTTTTATATAATTTTATAATGTATATTTTCCATGTTAATGACTTTTATTAATGTCAACGATGTTATATAACCCCCTTTGATGATTTTTTTTGGGGGGACGCATTATAGTAATTTATGTTGCAAATTTTCTTTTTTGATTTTGCTTCTTTTCTAAACTTAAATATAGCAAAATCTGTATAATTTGTTTATTGACATTTTGGTAGATATTTTAGTTGTTAGTGATCTAAAGTTGTGGTCAAGACGAGATTATACGGTATCTGTACCCTATTTATTAACTTTTTTAATTTATTTTAATGTTATTTGAATTAGAGGTTTATGATTAGTTATTTTATATTTTATCATCTTGCTGTAGTGGTATCTTTTAAGTGGTTGTATTTATTACCTGATATGAGATATGATAATACATTATGTGATGTTCAAATTACATGTTCTCACCATCTCTGTTTATGATAAGATCACGTTCACCATACTTCTGTTGTTTCATCAACAACAACGTGACTTTTATCACTTCTTTGAACGAAATTCCTATTTTTTTTTAACTTTATTTTTATGTATAAAAATAAACATTTCATAATGTATTCCATTTTTTAGTTTTTGTGAATGTGAGTTGGTAAAAATTATCAATCATTTATTCTAAGTGGTAACTTTTTTATCACCATAGATTTTTACGAAGACATAAAATTAAATTGACTTCAAAAAAAAAAAAAAAGATTTCGTAGATGATAAAGTGATATTGGCAAGTTATTGTAGTTGATGCCAAATCGACACTATAAACATTTGAACGAAAAATCTGTACTTTTTTTAAAAATAAATATTACAAATGAATTTTTTTAAATTGATGACAACATTTTTGTTGCCAGTTGTAATCAACATTTGTAATGTTGTTACAACTAGGAACAGAATGTTGTCAGTTGCCATTTCTTTTTTTGTTGTTGCAAATTCAATCCATCTTATTTACGATGCATTGATCAATTCTTTTGATGATTATTAATTATATTAATAAGAAATAACCACTCATAATAATAATAATTCTATAATAACATTTATAGTTCTATTTATAACCACTCATCATCAAGTAAAACAAGTGTTTTCTGCAAGCTGTGAATATCAGCTATTGGTAGTACACAATGTGTAACTTATTACTATTTGTAAACACTCGTACATATGTGTGTACATTTTTTGTACATATCTACATGTTGAAGGTACTTCTATCAATTTTATTAAAACGCTTATCTAAAATAACTTGTTTTTTCCATTTAATATTATTTACATTTGAAAAAATATGTTTTTATACTTTTCTCTTGTGTACTGTGTATAATCAAGAGTTGTTTAGAACTAGAAATATCTTATATTATGATTAATATTTTGAACCGGTAGAAATAATGGCTTTTTTTACGAACAGAAATTTTTATATTGAAATTACATTTTTTCTACAAAACTTTTAATTAAGTAATGAACAAAAAAAGACTCATGCCAAAAATGTTGGTGATTAGTGAAAAATTTTGAAAGAACGAGTTTTTAGCATATTCTATATAAAAGTTCTATTGTTCTATTATCTAAAAATTAGAATGCTGCAGAATGTTTGCGAGTTCGGTTTTGAAAGAAAACAAGAATGTTTATAATTATAGCTCAAATTTTTAAGAATTCAAATGTGTACATTTTTTGCTATCTGTCGTTTGCTAAAAAAATGCAGGTACCTCAAAATTCTTCTATTAAATTGTAATATTTGGAAAGAATTTTTAATAAATTGAAAATTCTTTTTTAAATGTGTATAAAAGAACAAGAAGTTGAATAAAATGAATGTGTGATTGATTATATAATTCTGAAAATCTCTTTCATATCTGTGAATGTAGTTACAATATCATCTTTTGTTCGATTACCTATTGTTTTAGTTATATCTGTTGTTAATATGAATTGGCAAATAAAGCAAAGGAAAACAATAATTCGTATTTTACTAAAATATAAATAAAACCTATGAAAATAATAATAATAATATGTTAGAAATTGTGTAGGGGAACGTATATGGAAAAAAGAAAATTTTCACAACTTCTAATTTTTCTCTCTACTCTCCCTGCCTTTAATGGATTCGTCCTTTTCAGCTGTAGCTAACGGTTTGAAATGTTCGAAGGTCAAATCTCGTGGTTTTTCTGAACATTCCATTTTAAGCATATGTCCGAAGAAAGAAAAAGCATGGTAACAATTAATTTATAAAAAAATATTTTTCATTTTTAAAGAATTGAATGCTGGTTATTTACCAGATGTGAGTTCCTTTGTATATTTTGACTGTTGTATTCGATCTTTTTTATTAAGATCTAGTTTGTATGCGAATTATTAGTTTAATAAATAATATGATTATTTTCAAGTTTGATAACATTCTGTATGTAAAGATATGAATGTTTGTATGTAATTGAATATGTACGATATCTTTTTTAAGCTGAAATATTGTATCTTTTTCACAACCCAAATTCCATTCAAAAGGTTTTTTAAAAAAATGTTCGTATTATAATTAAGTTTATTTATTCATTTATTATGTAATCTGCAACTTGTTTTCTTAATCCAGGAAATCAGATTAAATATTTTAGATATTCGAATTGTGTACTTATGATTAGGAAACGGGTGATTGAATCGAATCGTTCAGTGATTCGAATCAACTACGAATATCGGATGTGAACATTGCTGTGTATCATTAAATAATGCTTTTTAGATGTCGATGAAAAAATCATTTAAAACTATGTATAAAAAAAATGTGATTTTCGACTGCTTAGCAATCTTCAGTACAAAATATCAACATAATACGTCAGCATATTCGTTTCATTTTACTTGCATATCATTGGCATTTTTGTGAGGAAACGAAGCTGTCTGTCTGTAAATTCTATCGCTTTATAAAATTCTTTCACTAATTTTTTTACTTGGTAATAGTATAACAACTGAAAACTTTTCTCTTAAAACTTCTTGGTACTTACGTATTAACGGTACCTTGGTGACAGTTGCGCCAATAAAGAGCACACGCGCCAACCGCAGCTACAGATTTGGCGCCAATCTACACTTAAAATATTTGTTCCAAATAATAAAATATATATGAAACACTTCATTTAAAACCAAAACGCTTTCAAAATATTTTTATTCCAAATAATAAAGATTGGCGACACTTAAAAACCGCCAAGTTTGTCGCCAAGGTACCGTTAATACGTAAGTACCAAATTCTTTTAATTAAGATTAATGAAAAGGATGTATTTTTAACCCTTAACTATATATATATTTATACAAGGGTATATTTATTGGCCCATAACATAATAAATTTAATAAACATCTTTTCGTATTTTTGTTTAACACTATACATATTGAATATACATGCTTTTTGATGGTATTGTCTATAGTCGCGATTGACCATATGCTAATGCTGCAAACGCTAATGTTTATTAGTAAAAAATATGCTAATGATGCACATGGGTTAAACTATTACATTCTGTACTTATTGTTAATAATCTGCATATGATACTTGGAAAAAAATAAATTCCATATATTTCCGAATATAAGCCAATATAATGCGTTTTTTTTCAAATGTACCAAAGTTCAAAACTCGCATATAAGCCGAAATGAATTAAATTAACAAAAAAAAAGATTACAAATAAACAAAAAAGAAGATCAAAATGATGAGACTTAATGTAAAATCACAACAAGCGCTAAAAATTGACGATGGCGGTATTGAATTCACATACCTTGGCACAATTTTAGATAAAATTAAAGGAGCATGTTGGCATATCAAAAACAGAATCAATAGAACTAGGACCTATTTTAGAAAATTTCGGAGATCATCAAATATTAATTTAAGGACTAATTAAAATCTACAAGACTGTAGTTACAACTATCTTGCTTTATGATGAAGAGACATGGTGCCAGGTATCGATAAATTAAAAAAATTTCAGAATAGATGTTTAAGAACAGTATTTAAAATTTTTTTGGCCAAACTAAAGAAAAAAATACTGAAATTTTGGAAAAAGTTAATATTCTTCCAATCGAAAGGAAATATCAAATAGAAAATGCAGGTGAAATGTCTTGCGCATGCCCAAAAGAATTTGAAATATATTTCTCTCTCCCGATGGTAAAATAAAAAGAGATATATGAAGGAGGATTTTTGGAGATTTGGACTTGAGGAGGGTCTCTGCCTGGCCAGGGGGTGGAGAGCTAAAGATGGCACTAAGAGCCTAAGTAGTAAGGCGAAATAAAAAAATTCCTACTGAAAATAAAATAAAAATTTTTGTCAAACACCAAGCTTAAAAAAAACTTCAGATCAAAGTATACTACAATTTAACATGGCACTTTAAAATTTCCTATTTTTATAAGACATAAATATTTATTTAGCATTTGTATAGACAATATATTTGTTACTATGTTTGAAAATATTTGCAGAATATGACATCGTTTTAAATCTGCATTATCACCAGCTGCGTGTGTAATTATTGACTGTTTTAAATTTGCATTATCAGCAGCTGCGTGTGTAATTATTGACTGTTTTATATTTTCATTATCACCAGCTGTGTGTGTGTAATTATTGACATTGTTTTGAATTTGCATTATCACCAGCTACGTGTGTAATTATTGACTGTTTTAAATTTGCATTATCACCAACTGCGTATGTAATTATTGACATTGTTTTGAATTTGCATTATCACTAGCTGCGTGTGTGATTATCTTTGTTATGTATTATATAAAAAAAAAAAAAAAAAAAAAAAAAATGAGGCACAATATAATTTTACAAGAAAAATATCATAAATAATATTTAACTTAGCAAAATAACACTTTATGATATTTAACCTCTACTATCAAAGTCCTGTAAAATTTATTCTATTAAAAACTTTTATATAGAATTGTGAACTATTTTTACTAGTATTAGAACAAAAATTGTAATACAATTGTATGCTATTTTCTTTAATGCAATTGCTACTTTTTAAAATAAAAAAATTATTTATTTATATAATATATATTTTTTTCTTTTCTTAAGAATTTTTTTAAATTTGTAATATTTTCCTTGTAGCTACTTATTTTAATTCAGTAAATTTTTTTAAATCGATATCTTTAGATTTTTTTTTTTATTTAGTTATTTAATGTTGTTTTTCTTTTTAGCCACAAAGAAAAAAATGAATTTGAATCTTTTCGAAAATAATGTTTAGAAAAAATGATTTTATAATATTTTAAATATATTTTTAGTATTGAATTGCGCTTATTATGGCTATCTTCTTGACGCTGTCTTTTCTTAAATCATTTTGAACTGTGGGCTTAAAAAACATTTTTTGTATAAAAATGTCGCTGTGTTTTCTGTAATTGTGTAGTTGCTTTCTTTGCTGTAGTAAAAAAAAAAAGTACCATAATATCAAATTTAATTTTTATACTTTACATTGGACTTTTTCTAATATTTTTTACTATTTGTATATGTATGCATATTGTGTAACTTTATATATAAGATATATGTATAGACATTTAAAACAAAAGGACTATTTTGTACTGGGTTTAAATTAAGATCATATGATGTAATTAATTCGTATTTTGAACAGTATTATTATTTAAACATGTTATATCACAAATAAACACATATACCCCTGAAAAGTTTCATGTAATATTTTTTTCTTACTTCTATCTATACTTAAAGCAACAAAAATGTGAGCTGCCTCGAGTCCATGAAGTCATAAATTTCTTTAATACAGTGAGATTTTTATGTATTTATTGTAGTGTTTTTAATCTCTAATTACGTGAAAACATTTTAAAATATAAAATTTTCACTTTCTAAAACATTTTTTATTTAAGTGACTAGAACTTCTGAAAATGATTTAAATATAAAACTTCCCCAGCAGAAATAAAAAAATTATTATGCTTTAATATATTTTTTAATTTGTTGTGGGTATTTTAAATTGTATAATTTATCTAAGTTATTTTATCAAATGAACGAAAAAACAAAAAGAACAACATCAGAAAACCACAGAAAAATTTAATACGTTCCAACGGCCTTTTTCTTCTGTAAACTAACGTTCTAAAATTAAAAAGTTAAATTTTTCCGCGCGAATTCAAATAACGGATGCCACAAAACCTTATGCCAACAACATCAAAAAGAAACATTCGATCGACGTTTTCGGCGTGAACTAACGTTTTAAAAATAAAAAAATAACATTTTTTCGCGCAAATTCAAATAACGGTTCTTATAAAACCGTAATTATTTCAACAGCATTAAAAAGAAAATAATTATTTCATAATCAAAAATAAATTATTAATAAATTAAAAAATTGTTTTTCTCGTTTGTTTCGTATTTTCATGAGTGGCATCATAAAAATTGTTTATTTTCTGTATCATGTACTGTAAACATACGTTATAAGCACAATCTCATAATAATCAATAATTTATCGGAATAAATGTTTAAAAGAATATATATTTATGTTCTTTATTTACTGTAAAAAATTCTGCAAATAATTATCAAAGTGAAAATAAATAGTCATTATATTGTTCAGGAAAAGAAGAAGTTAAGAATTCCTCTAGAGTATTGTAACCCTATAGAAATTTGCGGCAGATTGGCGAAATATTCCAGGTTGCAAGATTGGCGGCTGCCTCAGGGGTACAGTATCCTTGATTTCAACCTTAAAAATAAATAGACAATAGAGAGTTTTTGCATACCGTATTTTGGACGTCCGTTAGCTTTTTCTCCCTAGCGCGCATGCTCATAGGAAACATTATTACAGATACGCATGCGCAATTTCCTATGGGCATGCGCGCTAGGGAGAAAAAGCTAACGGACGTCCAAAATACGGTATGCAAAAACTCTCTATTATATTATTCGGGAAGCATCACGGATTAAAAGTGCTATTTACCTATTTACTCTCTCCCCCGACTTTTTGTGACGTGTGACACCAAATCAGTGTCGATTGCTGTCTTGCTGTATGCTCGCTTTGTTCTGCTTGTTCCTTCTTTGTGTGTGATCCTTATTGTAATGGATTGATTTCCAATAAAGCCATATGTTACAACAACATAAAATGCAGTGCACTCTTCAGGATAGCGTGAAGACATAAAATGACTCCTTATGATTAATAAATCAGTCATTTCCCTTATGGAAAAAGACTTTTTTTATTTCATGTATGAAAGTGGAGCGATTCCTTTATTGATCCTTTACTCAGTTTCTCTGCTCGGACCGGAGACCGTGACAATTTGCCCGTCTTGCCAACCTATTGTTACGCCACCGTTGATAACAACAAAATGTTAACAACTTTGTGTTGTGTTTTTTAGGCAATGTATCGTCTATAACAGGGGTCTCCAAACTACGGCCCGCCAGTGTCATCCATCCGGCCCGCGACAGCGAATAGCTTATTGTTGCTATAATAAGTTGGATGAAGAAACACAGAATGATAATAACTCGGTTTTATTGACTTGCTAGGTAAAGCTTCAAGGCAAGCATAATACGCAGAAAATTTAGCTTAAGCATAACATCTAACAAATAATTGAAATGAATCCCACTAACATTATAAACTAGTGAACATCCCGCGGTTATCGTCGCTAGTTATGTTGGGGTAAAGAGTATCGCATATGTATGTATATCGATGTTTGGAATGTATATATCCTGAATCGAACATATGATTTTTATCTTGAAAATCCCTCAGGAACGGAAAAGCTAAATGAACTCGAATGAAACCGTGGGGTATCCATTTGTAAAAAAATACTAAGCAGGTTTATGTAATTGTAATTTTTCATTGACAATAGTGGATCAATTTTACTTGTACCAATTATTAAAAGAGATTTAAGATGCTCATCGGTTAACTTAGATCTGTAAACATTCTTTGTGCACTTCATTTTGGAGAAGCGAATTTAGCAGCGTATGCTCGCTCAGAGCGCGTACTCGGCGACTAGTCTAGAAATGATAGATAATGGCAGAAAAATTAAAACGGTTTTGGCCCTCGGTACTTACTGGAGTAAACAGTATGGCCCGAAGGAGGAAAAATTTGGAGACCCCTGGTCTATAAAATCCATTCTATGATATAATACTTGAAATTCTAAATGCAAGAAAAGAAAAATAAATAAAAATCCGTCATTAAATAAATGCATCCGAACATAAAAATAAAGTGAAAAAAATTTGGATAAAAAATGTTTAATGCAAAACAATGAAGCCGGAAATTGTGTTAATTTAAGCAAAAGCTAAACAATATTGGGACTTCGTTTATTTGTTTTTTCTTAACAAATTGATTATATTCTATGTTCATAACAACGAAGATTCTGAAATTAGAATTGGGAAACACCTTCAACATACACAATCTAATTGCAATCTATTATTTCATTTATTTGTCTAATTAAAACAATCTTAATTGTTTGGTCGAATATCTATCTAAAGCAGGCCAACCTGCTGCCCGCCTTGAATATTTTTCCGGCCCTTGAGATGTATCACAATTTTACAAAGTATATTTATTTTATTATGACCAAAGTAGTGAAAAACAATGCATTACAAAAATACATTATGTGTGCCTCCTTATATTCAAAAATTAACTGTAGAAATGATGAGAAAAAATGAACTTTGATTTTAAAATAATATTTTTGTGAATATAGGACAGATAGTGCCTGTTTTATTGATGAGTTTACATTTATGAGTTCGCAGAATAAATCAGTTATATTCTATGAACTTATGAGGCACGTGCATCTTGGAACATCTGATATAAGACGTCCTATGTTTCACTTTAAGTGACCATAGGGACCAGCCCTAGATACTCACAGTGGATTGTTGATAGCAGAGCAAACCAGACTCTTAGTCCAAGTTTTTAGAGTTTTGAGTTCAACTTACACCTTCGAATCTTTTTTATCTAAAATGAAACTGACCCAACACAAAACGCGCTCAAACCTAACGGACGCAACACCCATTACAATGTCCAAATATCCAAATGGAGATCGATTTGCAAAAGCTAAGTGAAAGAGTGGAGAAACAAATATCGCGCTAGTCAAATAAATATATTTTAATGATTTCATTTTTTTTATTTCGTTTATATTTATATATTTTTTAATGATTTCATTTTTAGTTTTCTATATTTCTTAACAATGTGCGTTTAGCACCATTATTATCTATGTTTACACGTAAGAATAATAGTAAACACAAAAATAATAACTCAATATGTTTCAATTTTTCACTCTAAAAAAAAAAAATGTCTATAGTGGGTCTAAATCTAATAGGGGGATACATAATTTTATAGGCGGGCCCACGGAGTTATGCTACATTTCCAAAATGGCCCGCAAGACGATTTGAGTTGGCCACCGCTGGTTTAGTCGAATATCCATCTAAAGTTTCATGACACAAAAAGGAGGTAGGAAATTATGATGTATGGTGCACATTTTATTCGAAATATGATATAAATAAAATTAAATCTTAAAAATAAACAAAACAAATGCTATTTATCAACGATGAAAAAAATCCTAGCTATCGGCGAAAAGTTCGACGTTAAACCAAACGATGAATAAGAAATAACAATGGCGTTGCAAGATTTCATATATAATGGAATTAATTTCCTCCAAATAATAGCCACAATTAATTGAAAATAATTTACAATATTAAATTCCCAAACAAAAGGAGGTATCGATCTTTCTAATAGCAGGTATTTCATCATCATCGGAAACAAAATTACTCGAATGTCTTTAAGGAGTAATATTTTAAGAATAGATTTTCTCTCATTGTATGTTAAAA
Source organism: Caerostris darwini (assembly GCA_021605075.1). NCBI lineage: Eukaryota > Metazoa > Arthropoda > Arachnida > Araneae > Araneidae > Caerostris > Caerostris darwini. The sequence continues at coordinate 198,188 of BPLQ01007770.1, forward strand.
TAAACTCTTACGTCTCGCTCTGTTCCGAGTTGTACAGCAACAACAATTATGCGACTAATAAGGAAACGGAAACTAATAAATTTCGGTCGGAAGGAACAAACAAAATTATTTTTGTACGTATGTTTATATGCAATTAAATGTAATATGCTATAAATACCTTAGGCTCAGAAGTCAATATGCAAAATTAGTTCTTTTCAACCTGATGGCCGAATCTAGCGCTCTGGCTCTCGGTACCATAGGTATCGGATTCAAATCCCGGCTTGGCCATGGGTGTTTGGAGTGGTTCGGAATCCACTTTAAGCCGTAGGTGCCGGTCCTGGTAGGATCGTAGAGCGCTGAGGGGGCATTGTTACTCCGCGTCCGTGGCTTACCATCAAGTTACACGCGCCCCCTGGGTAATGCAAAGTGAGTAATGTCTGTGCAGCGCTTGCCTCAGCGTTACTCAGGAGACAGTTTACTACATTACACTCATATTCTGTTTCCCACATATCGGAACTAACATTCTCAAGGTGTTTTTTTTTTCTAATGCAGCTAACAATACAGAGACAGTGGGGCCTGATGGCCAGTCTTTGGCGTTCGGTACCACAGATTTCGGGTTCGAAACCCGGAGGTGCCATGGATGGTTGTAGGGGTTCGGAATCCACTTTAAAGAGCAGTTCCCGGTCTAACAGGATCATAGAACGTTGCGGGGGGTAGGTTATTCCGCGTCCGTAGCTTATCTTCAAGCTACACGCACCTCCTGGGTAGTGCTAAGTGAGTAACGTCGGTGCAGCGCTTGCCTTAAGGCATCCAAGACGTCCATGTCTAAGTGTGTGCCAGCTGCATTAGAAAAAAAAAAAAAGTTCTGTTCAACTGAAAATTCATGCAAAAAAAAAATATATATATATATTACCGTTTTAAGTCTGTATTTCCTTTTGTTGTTGTAATGCAACTGGCAATACAAAGACATTTCATCTTTATGCCATCTGCAAGGGCTGCACCGCTGTCACTCATTAAGAGTCCCGTAACAACTACCCTCGTAACGCTCTACGATCCTGTTAGACCGGGACCTACGGTTTAAAGTGGATTCCGAACCACTACAAACATCCATGGCACCGCCGGGACTCGAACCCGAAATCTGTGGTACAGAGCGCTAGTCCTCGGCCATCAGGCCCCCATTTTTTTTTTTTTTTAACGAAAATAGAGACAGAAAAAAAAATGAATACATAATGTAAATCTTTTACTGGAGAAATTTTTCTTTTGGTAATTTTTCATTTAAATTTATTGTTAAGGATTTACTTATTTCAGGACTTTTTCTAAAAAGAAAACTTAAAAAAAGAATAATTTAAAGTAATTCAGATGAACTGAAAACAGAAATGAAAGTTCATGTAAAAAAAAAAAAAAAAAAATACTCGACTAAAATATAAGTCTTTATTTCTGAGATATCTTTTTATTTTAACGTAAATAGAGAGAAAAAACGGGCACATAATGTTAACAGTTGAGCGTTCGGAAAACTTCGTAATCTATTATGGGAAAAATTTTTCTTTTGAAAATGTTTCAATTAAAATTATTCTTCAGGATTTACCTATTTTCAGGAATTTTTTAAACCTTAAATTAACCTTAAAAAAAAGAATAAAAAAAAAAAGAATAATTGAAAGTAATTCATGTGAACTGAAAATAGAAATTAAAATTCATGTAAAAAATTTATTTAAATTATTTATATTATTATTTATTTAATATTTTAATAAATTTATTTATTAGATTTTTTTTTTAATAAACCTTAAAAAAAATAAATAATTGAAAGTAATTCATGTGAACTGAAAATAGATATTAAAATTCATGTAAAAAATTTATTTAAATTATGTATATTATCATTTATTTACTATTTTAATAAATTTATTTATTAGATTTTTTTAAATTAACCTTAAAAAAAAAATAATAATTGAAAGTAATTCAGGTGAACTGAAAATAGATATTAAAATTCATGTGAAAAAAAAATAATCTGATAAAAATATTATCATTTTAAGTTTGTATTTCTCTGAAACAGCTTTTTATTTTTATGTAAGTAGAGAGAGAAAAAAACCAACACATAATGTTAAAAATTGAGCTTTCAAAAAACTTCGTAATCTTTTACAGAAGAAATTTTTCTTTTCACAATATTTCATTTAAATTTATTCTTAGGGATTTATTTATTTTCATGATTTTTAAAAATTATATGATTATATAAAAATTTCATGATTAAAAAATAATTGAAAGTAATTCAGATGAACTGAAAATATAAATTAAAATCATGTAAAAAAAAATGCTCGACAAAATTATTACCATTTTGAGTCTGTATTTCTGAGATAACTTTTATTTTAATGTAAATAGAGAGAGAGAAAAAATAAGAAGAAGAAAACAAACACATGTTAAAAAAACTTCGTAATCTTTTACTGGAAAAATTGTCCTTTTGAAAATATTTCATTTACATATATTTTTCAAGATTTGCTTATCTTCAGGATTTTTTTTTAATTAGCCTTAAAAAAAAAAGAATAATTGAAAGTAATTCTGGTGAACTGAAAATAGAAATTAAAATTCATGTAAAAAATAATATTCAACAAAAAGCAAAAAATTTCATAATCTTTTACTGGATACTTTTCTTCCAAATATTTAAGATCGTCGTTGTAAACATGTTTACCATTTGCAACTTTTAATTGTTCCATGTCGTATACATTCATGCTATCCGAAGTTCTTGGATAAGTTACTTTTGAAACGTCTTGCGGATTAAGGTGACGAAATACTAATGAACACCTAGTGAAGAAAAAATTAAATTAAACAAAAGTGAATTGAAAGAAAAACTAATACCACATGCCAGTTGGCTCGGGCAACAACTGTTTCTTTAGATTCTTTATTACTTGTATTTATTCAGTTTTACTTTGTTTATTTGTTCATTATAAAAAAAATGTAGATTTTTATTTTCTCTATTGACCAACCATATAGAATAGGAACACAACTTCTAGGTCAATATCTGTTATTGCCTCAATTTAGAATGAATATTCCCAAAGAGTGGGATGTGGGGAAGGGAAGTTCGCATCCTCCACCCAACTCTTCAAACCCAATGACGGGACGTATTCATGCTTGCTTAGACACAAGAACTTTCATATTGGCACACTTTTCGAATTTTAAACTATGCTCCCCCTGAGAATCTGACAAGGTAACCATTGAGACTCCTTTTAATTGTCAAAGGAAAGTGTCATGTTATATAGGGTTTAAAGTGGTGAATGAAAAGGTGTGCAAAGAATCCTTTTTCCGTTTTAGTAGATGAATTTGCACAAACCATTATTAGATATGTTCGTTTCAAATTGTATGGCACTAACAATAAAACTTTAGTGAACCTCCAAAGTAGTGTTTTTATGATAAAAAAAAGTTAACAAGCTTATTGCCTTTAGGAACCAAAGCGATGAAACATATGAAACTCTAATAAGGGGAGTTAAACAATTTCAATAGTGAGTGACAGTTAAAGTTTGCATGCCTAAAATATATGCATGCTATATACTTGCCCTAAAATTTTATTGCTATCCATGTAGTCACCAATTGATTGTTTTTCTTTAGGTTGTAATGAAAATAATTTTATTAAATCATTACTGGCTATTAATTATTTTATTACTATAAAAAATCTGTATTAAGAAAATTAAACATGTACTTCAATTCAAATCGCACATAGAAAGACAATAATGAAATTTTTGAAAAATTTAAAATATCCAAATTACCTATTGTGCAGATTGTGATTTGGAGAAAATAAATACAAAAAAGGAAAATAAATATGAAACATTTATTTGACATTCACATGAATATACATGTTTATGAGTAACATAGAAAAGAATAGTCTTAATAATAATTGTTATAAAAATAGTGCTATTTACAGAAAAAAAATATATGATTAAAATCAAAGTATCAAATTCTATTTACTCAACACAATGGCTTAATCAATTTTGAAGTAAATGATGTACAATTATCTTCTATATCGATAACGCTTGAAATGAAAATACAGCTGGAAAATATTATTATGGAATTGGCATCGGAAGCCTCTCTTGTATGAATACTCCCATTCACGGTTTACAATTTTAAAAGCTATAGTTTCATAAGGAGGTCCAGCTTTGAACTTCAGTATAGCAAAATCTTTGTTGTCATCACAAGGACTCAAACTATATTCTGGTGTTTTGGATTTGTCAATCAAATCGGGATAAAAAATCTGCAAGAAAATTCAAAAACATAAATTTTACTTAATCTGAATAGAATTAAATATGACAATAAGGATAATATAAATAATTAATAACATTCAATTTTAGCATATGTTCAAAATACGTAAATCATTTTGTAGTCTGATGCACAACTCTCTTGTTACTGAAAATAAAATTTTAAAAAAAGGAGAAAATGAGGAACACTAAGCTTTTAAACACCAAAAATATTTTTTCATTACAAATTAACAATAAGTAACACAAATTTTCTATTCATCACCAAAAAATTAATAATTATTTGCTTTAAAAGTCATTAACAAAACAATACAACTGATTATTAAGATAAAATTATGTAGCTTTTAGGATACTTGGTAATTTAAGGAACTTTTTTCATATTTTAAAATGGATGCATTAATTTTATAATTGAAAGGTTTAAGATTGTTAAAAATAGGATATAATTTTTCTGTAACTGTTCATTTACAGTCTTTTGATTAATTAGTTCTCAAATTTTTAATCCCATCACCCTACCAACAACTTTCCATTATTAAATTACATGTCGTATCAGCGGCACATTTTTTAAAATTTAAGGCATTTACAATAAAGAGGTTATTATTATTTTTTAAAAAAAGTTAAGAGAGAAAGAAAAAAAAGACACTTTTTAGGAAATGTTATTAATTGAATCAGAATTTTGAATGTTTTTTCATTTAAAATACCAATAGATACGAACCAGCATTGTGTGACTATATAAAATAAAACACTTTGGTTTTTTTTTTTAATTTTATTAGTTTAAAATATCAAGGAAAGTTGTAAATTGCCATTTAGCAAATTGTAAAGAAAAAAATTATTGATAATCACTATATATAAATGAAAAGAATTTATACAGTAAAATATAAACAAGTCATTGCAATAGAGCATTTGAAACAAACAATATATATATATATATATTAAAGAAGGACACAATCATGTAAACTTCAAAAATTTATCATTTTAAATTCAAGAAAATTTCCAGAGATAAATAAACATCTATAGATAAAGCAATCCCATCACCAGATTGTGACAGAACAAAATAAAGTTTTTGTTTAGTTAAAAAACAGTGACAATTCTTCTGAGATTTTTTATTATACACCAGGTAAAAAAATAATGATTTCAATAAAAAAAAATCAGGATGCTAAATGTTATAGTTTGTAAGTTATGCTGGAATATACACACATTCATACGTATCTATGTATAAATATACACATTTGAATTCCTTCTTAGTATATACAGAAAACTAGAACAAATATAATTTCTAAAATTTATTTTATGAATAAATGAAACTAAAATCAATCTGCTACTTTTACTCATAACTAAGTGGTTTCAACAGCCCATATGCTTCTATGTCTGAAATAAAATATGATTGATATTGAATCAATGCAGTTCCTAGCATATGCTTTCCACTGTAAATAATGAGAGTAGTTGCGGATTATCTTGTATTTCATAATAAATTTTAAAAATTTCTATGTTATTATTTTTTTGCCAATTTTCAAATTAATTATTTTGGTGTGGTTTAATTTTTAATTATATTTTATTCCCTCTGATTATTTCAATATGAGGAATTTTGCTCACTAATATCTTGATTAAATAATTGTGAATTGTAGAAATATATAAGTATATTTAAGGATATGATTAACAGATTTATAATATGTTGATTTAAAAGGGGTAAAAAATAAACCTATTGTTGTATATAATAATATGTTGATATAAACCTGAATCAACCTATTATTATTATATTAAATTTTATCAATATTTTAACATTTATATATCTTTTATAAATGTTGTTTCAGAATTTTAAAGTTTGCATTTCTTAGAATGATATTGATTTACTACATAGTTATTAGTAACGCAACTAATAAATACTTTACATAAAATTGTTTACACAAATAAAAATATTATGATACAACATTAACATATATATAATGAATTTTATTTAAATATTTATAGCTGATAAGATACAACAAAGGAAGAATGAACTTACATTAAATTTGTATCCTTGTACAATCTTGGGTGGTGGATTTTCTATGTCATAGTGAGTTTGATTGTATTTGTTCCACTCAAATCCCTGCAATGATATTAAAGCAGGTTAAGGCAAATTGCAAATTATAAAATTTCAACAGAAAACGTGGTAATAAGAGCATGTAACAAAATTTGTAAGAACAGATCATTCTAATAATTTAAACATAGCATATAAAATTTAAAAGATAAAAAAAAATAAAATGTAAAAACTGGATAAACGAGATCTAATTTCAATGCTGTTTATTTCACTATAACAAAAAGTAGTACAAAAATAGGATTTAAAATATGATTTTCATTTATGACATTAACATAAACAGAATAATTAAAAAACAATCTTTTAGAAAAACTGAAATTATTTTTAAAATTTCTAATCATCTAGACAGATTTGTGTTTTTAAGAACTTTGCAAGATTGCTTAATTTTTTATGAGCCTTTTCAGAAGTAAGAATAAGAATTATTAAAAATATCATTTTGCATTCCTCTTCTTACTCAATAATATTATTAAATGCATTTAAAGTGGGATTCTTTTTTCTATTACATAATGAATGGGTTGCTTTTTGAATTTCATCCGGAAAAAAAAAAAAAGCATCTATGATATGTTTCCTATCTTTATCTTAACATTTTTTTGGTCTTATTTTTTCACATAATCTCAACTTTATGCAAAACTTTTCTTATATTGAAAATAAAGCTATTAAAAAATATTATCGTGCCATTAAAGTCATAGCTACAAACCCTTCAGGTTGTTATTCGTGGTATCTCATCAAAATAGTAAACTCCACTATTTGTTGTGTTCTGGAATAGATGGACAGATGGTTCAACTATATTTATTTCTTCTGCTTGCCACAGCAATCTCTAAATTCTCACCATGGTAAGCAATATTGTTATATGGTTCACAACAAGTTTTCCTAAATGGAGGCCGACCAAATTTCACTCTTCCATAGAGAGTTTATGTTGGCAGAACACTTTTTTTTCAAACAAATTTCTTTGGATCCATCCTCCTCTCTCTCTAAATACCACAGATTAGAGAACTACTCACCCCATTAAAAGCATCCAATTTCTCCTCAGATTTTTTTTGCTGACCTTTGAGGAAATTTACACATTACAATTTCCTATTTAATTCCCAATCTACATTCCATTAGTAAATTGATAAAATTTATTTCCATCTAGTCAATTTATCCTACCAAACAAATAATTACCTCATCATTTAACCAAAAAACTTTTTGAAGAAAATTGAAAAAATAAAGTTCAAGGATCTTCATATGGGACGATCTTCAATGGTATTTTTACTCGTGAAATACTCACACTGATTTTATCAATCTCTACATTTGTACTCAAAGCATACCACTAAATTATTTTATTTGATAGTCTCGCAGTTCTTGAGGTCTCCAAAATTGTAATTGTAAAATTGTAATTCCATACAAGTTATCAGACTTCTAGGAGATTATCTAAACAAAACACTCAAATCCAATTTTATCTTTGGAATTCAACTGGATTCTAGGACTATTAGGCATAACCCATTATAAACTGTTTAAGTAAAAAGAAAGATTTTCATTAAATTACAAATGATATTAGTAAATATTGGCAGTTACATAGCTCAGACAGATGAAAAGATATTTTTATATATCATAATAATAGGGCACATTTTAATATTAATTTACTAAATAAAATTATTTGAAAAAAAAAAATAATAAGACATACCGTATGGACACGATTGAAATATCTAGGTTTTCTAGGCCTATATTTGTCAGCCCATATATAGCTTTTTTCAATACTCTGTTCCACGCTGAACACAGCTTCCTCTGCATCCATCCCTTTTCTAGCTATTCTTTCAAAGGCTTTCTCTTCTGAAGTTAAGAGATCCTACACAAAAGAAAAAGTGTTAAGCACCTACATAAAATATTACACAAACTGAAGGACATACAGATAAATCCTTCTAAAATTAATATAAATTAGCATAGATAATCTTTATAGAAATATATATAAAAATTTACTTTTCAAGTTTTATGAAAATTCAAGAGATAAATATCTGACAAAAAAATAAAATAAATGTTGTAAGGAATCTTAAAAGAATAAAATTTTTATTATTTTTTTTAAAATTTGCTACAAAATTTAAAAACAATAAAATATGGTTATTAAATATTCTTTTTTGTTAATTTATTGAAGCTTGGAAATAGATATTTACATATATTAATTATATCATACATAAGAATAAATATTTCTAATATCATTATGTATTAAATGCCACAGGAAGCACTTGCCCAGAAGTAATAAATGAAATTTTATGAGTAATTGTATAAATTTAGATAGGAAATATATATTTCTGCATATAAGCATGTTTTTCATAAATAACTTTTTTTAAGTCTGGGAAGAAATTGCTTTGTGTATTTTCAAACAAAAATTAAAAATTTCAAATTACAATTATAAAAAATAAAAAAAATTTCAAAAAACTTACTTTTGTATTAATTGAAACTTTTGCATAATTTGAAATTTTCACATATATACACAAATATTTGTAGAAATTTAAAATGTGTCAAACATTTAAATTTTTTTTTATTTCAAGAAATTTAAAAAAAAAAAACTTACTGTATAGTTCTGTTTTTTTGAGATAGTTTGCTGCATATATTCTAACTTGGCACTGTCTTCCAGAGGATCTATCAAGATGACTCCAGGCTCTACTTTGCTGTACCTTATTAACACTGGACTGTATCTTCCAGAATCATAAACTTCCATGACAGGCTTTATAGTTTCATGTCTAGGGAAGAAAAAAATCTATAAATTCTTTCATTCTAAACTAATAATTATTTACAAACAGAAGAACTGTATACACTACTTTCATGATGAATTCATCTTTTGTTTAATTTACTTTTCAATAATAAAAAATATATATATATATATTTTTTTTTTTTCAAATGGCAGATTATGAATAGTTACAGCAAAAAAAAAAAAAAAAAAAAAAAAAAACAACGAAAAAAAAAAAAAAAAAAAAAAACATACAACATACAACAAAACAAAATAATACAACAAAACATGCTGAAACAGAGTTCATTAATCTAACAATAATGCCAAATTGCAGATCTTTTAGCCACTAAAAAGTGTTACCAGGTGCACCACAGGGAGGTAAATCTTCTGTGCACGCTCAATAATAAAATATTACTAATGCAATAAAATTTTTACAAATAAAAGCAACTATTACAATTTTATGTAGAGACAAAAATTTTTTTTTTTTCCTTATTTTCAAAACCAAAACATTTAGAATATTCATTTTCCCAAAATGTAAAATAAATGACAATCTGGAAATAAAATTTAAAAGGAAATTTATAGCATGTTATTTATTTATTTTTTGTAATGATAATACATATAAATAAAATAAATAACATATAATAAACAGGGTTTTTTCTTTTTTGTAATTCATATGGAAATTGAGTGATTTTTTTACTTAAAAAATTTGTTCATCCTGAGTTTCTTTTTCTGTATACTTTTTTTTTTTTTTTTTTTTTTAACTGAGACCTCAATTTTAAACAAAGTTAAAAACTGTTTAATGAGAGGAGAAAATAAAAATATTTACTGTTTTTCAGTTGTGGATTCTTCAGGTTGTTGATTGCTTTCTGAATCTTCTTTGTTTTCTCTTGTCTCATCTGATTTTTCTGGTTCTCTTGATGTGGATGCTCTTGGGCTGCTGTCATCTTCAGAAATTTCTCTTTTAATTTCAGGCTCGGATAAACTAGGAGTCTCTGTGGTCAGTTGATTCCCAGATACACAAGGAAATAGAGGAGCTGCTTGTTGCACTCCTTGCTGTGTTAAAAGAAAGTTAAATACAACTGGATTATCAATTTATACAAAATGGGTTATAGATTATTGTAAAATCTATCAATAATTCATCAATCATTGCATCAGAATGGCCTTAAATACTATTGAATGGTGAAAGTCCACCCAAACCAAAGAACAGATTAAAAATTGACAAGTGTGGAAGTAATTAAACATTTGGACTACTTTTGCTATTATCTACAATTTTATTTTACACGATAATCTGTGAGAACCAATTTTCCATGAACAATACAGCATAGATATATTATTATGCATAAGAACAGAATTTTCAAATTTTTTCTAAAAATGTAGAATTTTAATAAATGTTACTTATTAGGAATAAGATTTTAAAAATTTTAATTAGAAATGTACATATTTTTTTGTCCATTTGGGAATAGGTTTTCAAGATTGCTATGACAACTAATATTACATTCAGCAACATTTGCTGCTCTGCTTTAGATATTCAGGACAATAGCAATGCAAAAGAATTGATTGCTCTTATATAAAACAGGAATTAATCCCTTTTCTCAGAAAAAAACGAGTTCTATATATTTAATATTTTCTTAGATAAAACAATAAAAAAAAAAAATACTTGTCACATAATTATAAATTATTATAACAAAATTATAAATTATTCAAGTTGATGTAGAACTAAACTTCAGTGGGATATCATCAGATTTAACAGCACAAAATAGAGAAAGTAGAAATGAACTCTCTCTCAGCATACCACACGCATTACATTAACCCATTTGCAGTCAGCTCCTTTCAGGTAAGACCAAGTATTAAGGATTCTTGTCGGAGAATAATTTCCCAGAACGTCTGTCGCCTAGATAGTTTTAAGTCCAGAAACCTAATAATCTGTGTCTTGTTCAGACTGCATAATATAATGTTCATAACATAACAAAAATGTATTTTTAATTTAGCAATGCTTTTGTATTTTGTATTGGTGCTATGTATTGATATATTTAATGCCTTTAAGCTTTTTTTTTTTTCTTCCATCAGCCCTGAGAATGCTTTCCAAAAGTAACTATCCAGCATTTACATATTGTATTACTACTACTACTACTACACCACTTCACTATGCCTAGAGCTGAGTTGCCCCTATACAGTATGGGAATTATGTGGGTGTGAAGTCAGACTGGACTTTGTGATGCTCTACAGTCATATGAGACCAGGACCTACAGCTGAAGGTGGACTTTGAACTATTACAAACATCCATGGCACAGCCGGGACTTGAAACCTAAAACATGTGGCACAGAGTGCCAGAGCCCTAGACACTTGGCCATAACCGAAATTATTTTGAAATTTTGTTAAAATAAGATGATATATATATATATATAATACATATAATATAAATAAAATTAACAGACAATATTTGCAGTTAACTAAATTATTTTTTTTCTCATTGTATTACTCTTGGTAATTAATTTTTGGCACAATTACTATATTATAATATAATACTCACCTCTTCTTTTAGCTTGAATAATTTGTTACGCAAGTTCTCTTCATGTCGTTCTCGCAATCTTGCTCTGGCCATATATGCATTTAATCTTGAAAGCAATGTTTCCCAATAACCTATACAGGAAGAATGGACCTATTTTAATATTGATTCACTACAAATAATCCATTTTTATGATAGAAAAATTGAAAATACATAACCAGATATATGACTTACTTATATCAACTCCTTCTTCTGAGGTTTTCTTTTTTATTTGACGATACATAGCCTGGAGTTGTTTAGGAGTTTTCCCTTTGAATATTGATACAACTTCTGAACTAACTGCAGAGTTAATGCTTTCTCTGTGACCTAAAATGATCATCGATTATCAATGATTTTTATGGTAAATAAAAATGCAGCTTTTTATGAAGAACACTTCATAAAGTTTAAATTAAAGTATCTTAAGCACAGGTAATAATAAAAATTTTATTATAAAATTGAAAATAAAAATAACATGCAACTACATAAATTAGAATTCATTACAATGGATACACATGAATTGAATAAACATAATAGTAAATTATACATTCTGGGGATGCAATCAAGTATTTAGTTTTGTTTTACAGAACTAAAGCAAAAAATAAATTATAATGTTATTTTTGTTCTGTGACAGAATATATGTCATTAGTTAAAGCTGGATTTAAAAAAAAAAATTAAATAAATGGCAAATAAAGAAGTAGAGTATTTTTTTAAATTACTAATTAGCTGGCAATACATCATTGATAACTTGCTTCTTTGCAAAGATCTTTTTTTTCTTTTTGAAGCAAATGATACATTTTATCCATATATATGAGCAATGCAATCAGGCAATTCATAGGAACGATAAAGCATTTCCAGTTTTGATCATATTTAATAATACTAAAGTAATGTAAAAATTTAAAATAAGGTGTCAACTTTATGACTTTTTTTCCCCTTCAAAGAAAGAACGATTTTAAAAAAGTTAAAGTTTTTCTTTTTCATGTACTATTGTTAGTATAAAATATTTCTTAGCTATTAATATGACATTATTCTAACATTGAATTATTTTGTATGCCATTTATGAATTATACTAGTAAATTTGCTTTTTATTCTGATTTTAAAAAAGCAGATTAATAAAACTGACGAAATTAAATGTAATAAAATATTTTCATTAACCTCTAAAATATATCCAGAAGCACAAAATATTACTTTCAAGAGACAGAAACAATTTTTATTTGTTATATTCCTTTATTTACATAAAAATTCCGGATCAATTTAAAATATGTCAAGACATAAATATATCTTACTCTATAATTAAAAAAATTTTTGCCTATGTTAAGAATATTTTCTCAAACTTTAATAAAATTTAAGGCTTAAAAATAAAATAATCTTACTATCAGCATTATCACAAAGCTTGTGGATTTCATCATCTACTATGATTTCTAAGTCTTTCCAATAATCATAATTTTTGCCATTTTCGATGCTTTTATAAACTTTGATATCCTCTTGAAGGTCTTCAAGATCTTCTTTCTTTAAACCCTGATAAGAAATCGTAGTAAAAGGTCAATATAATATAAATGAATGGAAAAACTATTTCTTAGATAGATATCGAAATGAAATTTCTAAAAGAATTAAAAAATATAGAAATATTAACAATTAAAGTTAAACAGAAATTAAAAACAAAAAATACTTTATAAAGACTGGAAAATAAAATAAAATACATTTATAAAATATTTGTAATGCCTTTCGACATTAATTACATAATAAAACAAAAAGGAATTTGTTTGTAAATAAGTAAAATTATAAATTGGTAATAAATCGTCAATTATAAAAGCAAATATATATATATATGTATAAAGAGAGAGAAAGAGAATGCATTACATTTAAATATTTATATGGTTCATGCATCTCCACATTGAAATCTTCTTCTTCAGAACTAATATATCGAGCCAGTAAATCAATTGGTTTAGCTGTAAAAAAACATAAATGAGTTAAATATTTCATAAAAAAAATTATTAAGAAAAATTTATACATATTTTTTTTTTTGTCTTATATTTCTTACCTCTCCCCTCTTCTATTCGAATTTTTGATCGTAGTTTTGCTTGCTTCAAGTGAAACTGTAAAATCAGAAGCAAACTATTAATAACATATTAATATGGCAGATAAAATGCCAAACATTTTTCAATAGTTTTAATAATGTATTAAAAAAGTGCAAATAGAATTTTTGGATTTTTAGCATTTGTTTGATAATGAAATTTTAAATAAGAAAATTAATTAATCATTTTTTAAAAATAAATATAATCAAATCAAAAAATTAAAAGTACATTAATTCTGACTATAAAGTATTAATTTAAATTGACAACAGTAAAAAATTTTGAAAAAAGATTTTTCAATAATTGTTATATCTTCAAACTGAAATATTTAAATAACTTCAGATTTCTTTATTTAAATTTGTTACAATTAGTATTTTTGTCATTTTTTTTTTTTTTTTTTCATTTTCTATAATAACAAGGATTTAAGGAAATATATATTATATTTACATATCAACGTATCAGGTTACTATGATCATGGTCTGTAGTTAGCTATAAATCCTGCAATAATTAATGTGTAGAAGGAGAATTGGTGTAAATATACAAACCATAATAATAATTGCTGTTCAATTTCATCTATCAATAGCATTTTATATCATGTATTATTTTCTCCCTGTGTTTTTTAAAAAAAATTATTATTATGCAATGAGATACAAATTAGTGAGCATTCCTGAAGTGAAGTAAAAATTGAGGGTCAATCTCCACGGGTTATTAAAAAGAATGTAGAACTCCATAAAAATAAAGACACTGGAATATCCAGGAAATATCCACTAAATATCCAGGAAATCTACATAGGAAATCAGTTTTACTATGTAGATAAATATTATAAAATCAGCAATTTAAATTTCAAATAAACTTACAGAATCTTCTTGTTTTTCCCATTCACTGAATTGTGCTGCTTCTTTCTGACGTTGTATCCTAGTCTGAAACAAAGTAATAATTAAAGTTTATAATCTCAAATGTATTTAAGTTTCATAGAATTATATTAATTCTTTTAATGTAAAATAAATCGTGAAAATATTTAGTCTCACTTCTAAATAAAATTGTTTATATATGGCTTGTTGCATACTGTAAAAAATTTATATCATAAAATAGCATTAAAATTTTCATTAATAACACTAATAATATCATGACATAAAGGTATAAAAAAATATTTATCTTTAGTACTACAGAAATTTAAGCAAGAAATCTTTATTTTAATTTTAGTAATTCTATTTTATTTATTTATTTATTTTGATTTTAATTTTTTGAGAATAGAATTTTAAAATTAGCAATAAAGAAACTATTTTTTGATTTAAAATTATATAAAAGTTGAGTTATGTGTTTGTAAAATGAAAATTAAAATGAAACTAAAATACATGTAATGAGAAGGAAAAAAATTGCTGCATGCTAATAATATAAAATATAAATAATATAAAATGACTTTTTATATAATTATTCATTTAAGGTTTCTTACTAAGTAACAAGCAAACAGATGATTTTAATGAAAAATATTTTCCTTAATTAAATTATCAAAAATATGGTAAATGGCCTGTAATTAAAGAAATTCTTACCAGCTCTTCTTCTCTCACTTCACGTTCTTTTTCCCGTTGCATTCGTCTGATTTTCACTTTTTCTAATTCATCCTACAAGCGGAAGAAAAAATTTATTGTATAGGAATAAAATATAAACATTGTATCACTTTTAATTTAATACATGAGAATTTTAAAACAATTGTGCTCAAATTTTAAAAATCACTTTCAGTCATTTGTTTAATTAAGAAAAAAATTTAATAATTTTTAAAGGAAACAAAGATGCAATTCAAATACCAGTTGTCTGAATTAAGTATTGAGTAATTTACCCAAGAATTCCATAATAAAATTTTTAAGTCTCTCACATTTATATTTTGCTAGCAATATAGCTAGATATTTTTATTCATTAATATGCATTTAAATCAAATAAATTTCAGTAAAAGACTAATTAGAAACCCTCATTAGCATAATTATAGAATTATTAGAAAATACCAGATATATTTTTATTTTATTTTTTTAAATAAAAAATTAATGAGTTTATTAACTATATCTTAAATTGGAGAAAAAAATATTTGTTATGGATGTTTCAATAATTATGTCAGAAATATAAAGCATTATAGTCTAAAAAAAAGTAAAAAAGGCTGCTAAATAGTAATAAAAAATGTTTCTTTTCTATTAATGGGACATTTTTTACATTATGATTGGCAATTTTACAATCAATGCAATGTGATGTCCCATTAATAAATTAGGATGATTACACATTTATTAAATGAAAATACTTTTTTTTTTTCACTAATATACATCAGTAACATAAATTCTTAAAAAAAATGCATTATCAGAATTAAAAGATAATTAATGTATAAACATTTATTGGCAGGACAATAGAACAGTATATACTAAGGCAGATCAACTAACTTATATTTTACTTTAAAACAAGAAAAGTAAATTAGAGTTGGAATACGTAAGAGACAATATTTCTTTTGATTTCTTAAAATTAAAAAACTTTTTTGAAGAATTCGGAAGTCCTAAGGACAAATCAAAAGTCTCTTTTAATGTATGCCATTTAATCAATATCATTTTGAAAAATGAAATAAACAAGCAAATAGTTTCATACCTTGTTTTGTTCTAACTTCTGTTTGTTTCTTTTTTCCATGTCGTCCTTAGACAACTTATGCAAGCCTTCTTTTTCCAGTTTTTTCTTCCATACAAAGCTATTTAATAAATTGGTATCACCAAAGGGATTGTCAGTATTTGTATATCCCTGTAAAATACTGATTATTTAGTATGCTTACGTAATAATAATGAATACAAAAAAAAAGCTTTTTTTCAAGCTAAAATAATCATATATTTAAAAAATGTAAAATGTTAAACTTCTACACTTCATTATTTTTTAAATTGTGCTAAAAAAATAATAACAATAAACTATACATCACTAACATTTAAAATAAAAAAGCTTATAAACAGAAAATAAATTAGATACTGAAAGAAATACATTATTATAAAATAAGAAGGAATTTATAGAATGTGGTTCACAAATTCTTATGAGTTTGTAATGGTCTCTCTTTCAATAAGTTTTCCTCTTTTATAGAGTCTTGTGAACAAATTGAAAACTTGTATCCTTATATATAACATAACAGATATGATTTTTAAAATCATTTTATTGTTGGACCTAATATAGCAAAACTTGTGAGTTGCAACAAATTTCTCATTAAAGTTTTTAATTTATTAATATAATTATAATTTTTGTGACCTTTTTTCGTTTTTTAAATTTATTTATTGTTTT
Organism: Caerostris darwini; assembly: GCA_021605075.1. Lineage (NCBI taxonomy): Eukaryota > Metazoa > Arthropoda > Arachnida > Araneae > Araneidae > Caerostris > Caerostris darwini. The sequence continues at coordinate 215,079 of BPLQ01007770.1, forward strand.
AACTGAGAAAAAAAGCTGTCCCTCAAAGTTATTTGTACTAAATTGCAGAGTCATAGTGTAGAATTATGAATAATGCTAAATTTACCAATGAGAAATGCAGGTCTAACTGCTCAAAGTTTGAAAAGAACACATAAATGACTAATTTAGAAAGAGTAAACAAAAAGCAACTAAGTAAAAGAAAAAATATTTTTATGCATTAAAGTTTTTTTTTTTAAATATTAAATAAATGAAAAAATGATAATATGGATTGTTGATAACCTTCTACATAATAAACTAATAATAACTTCTTACTAACCATATATTCGTCATCCCAACCCATTTCTTCTTTTAATTTCCGCTGTTTTTGTTCCTGAAAAAATCAATAATAACACATACATTTAACATTTATAAAAATTTACATTTCATAGAAATTTAGATAAAGCCAACAATATATAGATAAAAATTCTACATAGTTTTAAAAAATAAATTTATTACTTTAATGTTCATGAAAATTATGGTAACTAATTAATTAGTAACACTTATTAATATATTAATTTGCTAAAATTTAAAAATTATATCTATATATTAAGTTATATCACATTTTTTCAGTGCCTTTCTGAAAAATAAATAAGCAACATATATAAATTACAAAAATATCTTCAAATTATAAAAAGATTTACAAGAAAAAAGGAAATATGATGTATGAAGACTGATAATTTGTTAATAGATTAAATTTCTTTTTCTCTGATTTTTTTTTTTTTTTTTAAGATTTCAATTTTTAACAGAAAATTTTTTAAATAATTCTAATGATAATGACTTTAATCAAAATTTGAACACACACACACCAAAAAGGATTGAAAGCCCTTTAAAAAAAGTAATGCAATGATGTAAACCAAAAATTATTACAAAACTTTAAAAAAACATACACTTTTCTTTTTATTCCAGTAGTTATATAAACTTTTGGTAATGTAAAAAATTTTCTAAACATAATAGAATTACCTTTAAATGCATACATAAAATTAAATATTTATAAATATATTTTTTATTTAATAATTGTGCTACAGAAAGTTTATTTTACTTAATTCCTTAAAGTTTTATAGAGCATCTAATTTAAAATCTCTTAAAAAAATTTTTCCCAGAAACTAAGCTTTTTTTTAATTAAAAAGTAATTTTTCAATTAACCTTTTAATGAGATAAATTTTTGCTAGCAACACAAAGTCAATTTATCTGAAATGAACACAAAGATTTAAAAATTGATTAACCCCAAAAGTTTTTTTTAATTTATGTTTTTGAATCCTGGAAATTGTATATATTATATAATTAAATTTAATTTTATACTTTTATAATATTAGTTAATCTATTTGTTCTGATGAGTTGGCATTTTTTCCCTTGAAAAATTTGTTATGTTAATTAACTCTTATCATTTTTAATAATGTATTTTCCATTTCCTTATTCATAATAATTTTTGTACTCTTGATTATTTTGTTTAAGAAAAATAAATAGCATTTTCGATTCTCATACTCCTTATATTACATATTTTTAATTAAGTGGCAAAAGATTTCTCACTTTTGTTAGAACAAGGATGCACAGATTTACATAAAAAAATAAGCTACTTATATTCACTGTGATACTGTAATTTATAGAGGCCACAGCAAGAAAAACCTTAAAAGTTTATATAACATATTATATACATAAACAAAAAGTAATTAATACAATGTAATAAATAAACTCTTTATGATGACTGAAAAAGTGTTTTAATATTTTAAAATTTCAGAAACTGCATGTAAAATTTTCTAATTTTTAGTAGTCAAGCAGTCCTTATTTTTATTTTGTTAATATTCGTGACAAACTACTTCATTCAGAAAGATATATTAATCCCTTGCACATTTTAAAGCAGCAACGATGTTTAATTGTTTTCATGAACAGAAATTAAAACACTAATTATTTCATTTATTTTGCATGTCATGTATATAATCAGGTTAGTCATTCCATACTTTGCTAATATTTGGATGCAATGGAACAAAATGACAAAATAAATAATTCTTGCAGCAGTTTTACTTTTGGAAAATCAGAAAAACCCTCATTAAAAGCTAATATCAAACTATGAATTTTTTATATAAGTACTAACATAATGTATGCATACTGAAGTAATGAATAAGATACAGCGAGACTAGTAATGGGCCCATCGACAAATAACTAAAACTTAGTTTTAACTTGCTTTTTTCTTGTGAATAAAACTTTTTATTTCTTGATCCCTTTTTTCATATTGTAAAACAACAATTTAAAACAAATATATCATAATTTTTTATCTATTAAAATATTTTCTAAAATATTAAATAAATGACAAAAATTGTTAATTGTTATGTTTGGAAAAGATCTATAAAGATACAGAGATCTATTTCAGAACTTTTACAAAATTTCTTAATAACACACACAGTATATTTAAAAATAAAAACAAAATTAAAATACAAATATCAAAAAAATTCATTTACACTTGTAAATTTAAATTAAATAAATAAATTTTAGAGTTAATCTTAATATTATTAAAGTTAAAACAGTACATATTTTGTAGAGTTTTTAGATCATTAGATTTCTTAAGAAACAGTGATGCTTTTTAATTAAAAACAAAAAAATAATATTTAACCTTTTTCATAAATCGTCTTAAACGTTTTTCTTCGGGTGTTTCCAAGGATTTCAAAAGATTCTTTTCAGGCCTAAAATAAAAAAAAGCAATAAATAAACTCGAAATTAAAATTTTCATTTCTATTGCAAACACACAAGATCTTTAAAATTCAGATTTTAAATTATGCAACTTTAAATAATCTTAATTGATGAAAAAAATATAAGTGGAATTGTACAAAAATATTATTTTAAGCATACTTTAAAGCAATTAATTAACCTGTAATTTTTTTTTTTTTAAAATTAGAAGGCAAGTTTAAGTGCATTGAATTATATTTTTAAACTTTTATAAAATTTAGACATGCTACATCATTCTTTTAATTCAGATTTATATTTACATCTATAATACTTTGTAGGGACTAAATTTGATTTATCCTTCTTTACGGTAAATGCTATAAATCACAGGTTCTGGTAACCATTTTAGTGATATTTTTAATCTTTCAACATCATTTCTGAAATAATATCAAATCTTAAACTTTTACATAGCACTTTTTTTTTTTTTTTTTTTTTTTTAATTTTCATCTGACAAATATTCCCTTTCCCCTAACCATAAAAAATTTTCATTGAAATAATTAATAATTTCACTTTAATTCCTATCAATAAAAATGTTTTCATAACAATTCATTTCTATGGATTTTTATTCAAGCTTATCAACTATATTGCAATATGGTACAGAAAAAGTTATTCCATGAAATTTTAAACTTCAACATACAAATTAACTTCTTTACATTTTCTTGCTTTCCTTGAAATTTTTTTTTTTATATTAATAGCTTAAAAAAAATATTTTACTAGCAATTTAACTAATTTCCTTTAATTCGTATTTCTTGAATTATAATAACTATGACCACTATACATAATTTTTCCTTCTCCTCTACGAAAAGTGTGGGAAAATGACTGGCAACAATGCTGAATGAGTTTGTATTTACAAATTTATAATAATGATTTTAAAGAAAATATATGCTCTGAATAATTGGATTCGAATGTTGGTTTGATTGCTAATAAGTAAGACAGTCTAGTATGGCAGAAGGTATAAAATTAAATGAAAATTGAGAATGAAAATATAATAAATGAATTAAATTATATTAATGTAATGAGTAAAATATATAATATATGAAATCAAAATTGTTAAGATCAGAAACATAAGTGGGAATGGATTTGCTGATTGGTTAGACTGATGAAAATATCTGTTATTTGAAAAGAATCTTCAAATTGAGTGAATGATTAAGTAGTATTGGATGCAAAAGAGTCAGCATGAGCACTTCAATAAAAAAAATTAGCACTATGCAACATATTGTCATTGTTCTAACAAGTTTCTCCAAGAGGTATGTGTAGAAGAATACATAGAAAGCATTGAAAAAGCCAGGAAAAGTTAAATGCAAGTCGGACTGTTCAAATTAAAGTAACACTGAATATTCATAACACCTATTAATTATTCTTATAATGAGACAGAAATGAATTTTGCATCTTCTTAGTTTGTTTACAACTGTCAGATGATTATGTCATTTTAAAGAGAGCTAAATGTAAATAAATTTACAGATTTGTCCAAAGTATTACTTCTCTAAAATTCATTAATATATCGTATTATACTATTTATTCATAGGTATCAGAATTACTTTATGCTTAATCTAATTATTATTATATTCAGTAATTTAGAAACAATAAGATTTGTTACTTAAGTTTGTTATTTGTTTAAGATTTGTCATTTTTAACTACAATTTTAGTCTATAATGTTTGGAATTCAAAAATTGCTTGTTTCCAATTTTGACAATTTCAATTTCCTTTCAGATCACCAAAATTCGACTTAACTTTTTTTAAATTTCACAGAATTTCCCTTCAATAACAATCATATATTGATAGCTTATCTGTCTGTTATTAATTAATAAGTTATGACATAACACATCAATTATGAGATAATATTCATTCATAAAATATAATTGCATCAAAAATATATAAACCAGTTAATCATTTTTTCAATAAACTGAAATTATTTTATCTATTATTATATTAATTTATTCCATATATGTGAAAACATAAAAAATTAAATGAATAGTAATAATGTCAACAGATCTGCAATTTTAGTACAATATGGAATTAAAAGGTTAAAGACGACAATAATACAAAATAAAATAACGAAAATTATTATGTTTCATACATTTTGTCGTGATGACTTTCTTTTTCATGATGGCTATGCTTTTTATGAGACATTTTTTAAATATAATCAACTGAATTTAGCCTAACACGACAACAATAACATACAACAACACAAAATTATTTCGTTTCACTTCATACTTCTTACTAGAAAGCTGATAGTTGTGTAATATGTCGGCTTTACTTCCAGTATCAGATTATATTTTAATAAATTATAGGTTCGAAGATATATATATATATTGCGCCAAAATTAGTGTTTGTTTATAATATTCTAAAATTTAAAATATGCAGCAAAATCTAATCGGAAAAGTAATATACAGATTGAGGAAATGACTCAGATGCTGCAAAGGTGGGAGCAGCCTGTTGGAATAATAAACCTGGAGTATTTGGTTCAAAACTCAGCAAGTGCGCAACTGATTAGAAAATTTTCTCGTCTCTGATTAAAGTCAAGATAGTCAAGATAAATTTTCTTGACTATCTTGGAAAGTTCTTCTGTTGGGTAGAAGGAAATAGGTGCGAACTATTCAGATTTTTTAATGGATGCACGTTTAAGATACTGTGTTACAATATGGATGTATTTTCTTCTGTCTCTTTTTTTTTTTTTTCCTTTTTATATTTGGGGTTGGCATTTGAAAACAATTGTGAATCTGGCACTTATTAAATCTAAACTGATATCAAATTATACAACAGCGTCTTAAATATTTTTTTATTAGAAATAATTTTGAATTTTTGAGAACTTATTATTTTTGTAATAATAACACTGAACTAGAAAACATTAAACGTTTATATTCGGGGTAAACCAAACCTAATCAAACCCAATAATAATAAAATCTATGCATAAACTTTTTACAGGTTTGTCCAAAGTATCACTTTTCTAAAATTCATTAATATATCTTATTTTACTATTTATCCACAGATATCAAAATGAGTTTATGTTTTATCGTATTATTATATTTAGTAATTTAGAAACAATAAGTGATAGGGATTTAAATTAATGAATCCTTGCCAGGAATACATACGAGGATATTGTAATTATGCGAAAAAATATTTTCTTTATTAAAAAATGTTTTTAATAACTATTTTTTTTTTTTAGGTAATATGCTTAAAATTCAATGTCAAAAATTCCTTTTCATTAAAAAATAAAGAAACATTGTAGTAAACGATAGAAACGGAAATAAGTTTACTTAAAATACGATTACGAAAGCAAATTAATCTTTGAACACATTTTGGTAAAACTTGCACGTTCATCGAATAATTAAATAATAAGAAATGCGGTTTACATTAAAATGATTTTTGCGAAATAATAAGAAATAACAGATTTCTACAGATTTTTTTTCTTGGAGCTGAATATGGCATTTTCCACGAGTTTCGTAAAGCATTTCCAATTCCTTCAGATTGAAAATTTAGAAAATTCTGAAAGGATATTAAGAATTCCCCCCCTTTTATTTTGTTTTTAAGTTTTTCCGTTAGTGGACCTTTCTCAACATTCATAACATAACACGATGCTTTCGGTCTATTAAAAAAGTTTGGTATTACTAAAAACGTCTAGGAATTGTTATCTTCTTTTACTTTTCTCATTAATAAACGCAACTTTCAGTTGATATATATAAAATATTTATTCACATTCCAAAATACTTATTCGAGCAACCGCCCGCCATCAGCAACTCCGTCGCGTTCCTTTTTCTCTGCCCTTGCTCTTACATCAAATCCCCGTATAAGACAACAGCCTTATATGGAGTTACAGGAGGAGGAGTTATGGAAGAGTCTCTTGTTCGTGGCGCCATCTGTTGTCATTTATAATGACAAATAGTTTACAGAAGTTACAAGAGTCCTTTCTTGTGCTTTCCGAATTGAATTAATTTTTAGCGATTACATTGAGTAAACTTCACTTAGGGATTTATGCTCGTCTGTGGACTGCTTTATCTTAATTTATTTATGCGGCTTTATAAGTAAGAAGAAAATAAATAACTTACGAATTTACACAGTTCAGTCACATTAATGTGACCACCCCCTACTTTCGACGTCAACGTGAAATAACCCATCACAAAAGGAAGGGAGCAGAACATTGCAGTGGAGTGTATATAAAGAATATCACTTAAATACCACACTCCACTTAAAGCCAGACTATACAAGAGTGACTTTATTCTGGACTATAGACTATATTCTATAGACTATAGACTATATGGCCAGACTATATTCTGGCTTTTGACAGGGGGTCACATTAATGTGAATGAACTGTGTATAAGTCCCAAAGTTTTTTTTTTCTTTCTAATGCAGCTGGCAATCACAGACAGCTTGGTCACAGACAGCTTAAGGCAAGTGCTGCAGAGACGTTCTCACTTTGCATTACCCAGGGGGCGCGTGTAACTTGAAGATAAGCCACAAAGTAACACTGTCCCCGCAACGCTCTACGATCCTATTTGACCGGGACCTACTTTTTAAAGTGGATTCCGAACCACTACAAACAACCATGGCACCTCCGGGACTCGAACCCAAAACCTGTGGTACCGAGCACCAGAGCGCTAGCCACTCGGTCATTCAGGCCCCATAAATCCCAAAGTAAAAGAAAAATATTAAAAGAAGAAAGAAGACAAAACGCGCTCTTTGTCAATTAGAAAAAAAAAGGGGGTTTTCGATAACCACTTGAACAAAACAATAACCTTATTCCTTGTGCCAAAATCAATATCAATTGCTATTAATTGGAAAATATAAATCAGAAGGAAACTTGAGAAAAATGACTAAGAAAATCTCTACGATCTTTGTAAAATATTTACTGTCTCTAAAATCTCAATTGTCTTTGTTCTCGACCATCTTCATCAATGCTGATAATTTTTGGTCCATTACATTAGGAAGGTAAAGGGCTTGAATGGGCGAGTGGCTAGCGCTCTGGCGCTCGGTACCATGGGTTTCGGGTTCGAATCCCAGCGGTGCCATGGATGTTTGTAGTGGTTCGGAATCCACTTTAAACCGTAGGTCCCGGTCCTAATAGGATCGTAGAGCGTTGCGGGGACAGTGTTACTCCGCGCCCGTGGCTTATCTTCAAGTTACACGCTCTCCCTGGGTAATGCAAAGTGAGTAACGTCTGTGCAGCGCTTGCCTTAAGGCATCCAAGACCAAGCTGTCTAAGTGTTTGTCAGCTACATTAGGAAGAAAAAAAAATTATCTATTCAAAATAAGGTACTGCTCTACAAGCAAGTTCTCAGACCTTCTCCTACTATGCTTTCTGCTGAAACTAACCGGCTAAAGATTCAAATTTAGAGGTCATTGTTACTCCGCGTCCGTGGCTTATCTTCAAGTTGTATGTGCCCTTTAAGTAAGTGAGTAACGTCAGTGCATCCCTTGCTGACGGCATAAAGATGAACTGCCTCTGTATTGCCAGCTGCATTAGAACAACAACAACATTATATTTCATACAAAATGATCAAATTGTACAGAAAATAACATTTATTGTATACATTTATCTTAGTGAGTTCAATAAATGTATGACTCGAGAAGAAGAATTTCTCGGAATGTTCAAAATCGCTTTGTAACATGTTTAAGTTCTTTAAATGTTGTTGTTGTCGTGTCCCTCTCGGAAGGAGGGGAGAGGGGTGCAGCTTCTGTTCTGATGGAACACCCGTAGATAGAAGTCTGACTTCTGCTCCGTGACGCTCTTTCAGTCATAAGAGACCGGGACCTACGGCTTAAAGTGGATTCCGAACCACTGCAAACATCCATGGCACGGCCGGGATTCGAACCCAAACCTGTGGCGCTAGACACTCGGCCACTCGACACTCCCAAATTTGTGAATGCCAACGGCACGCGGTGTTCCCAGGTGGTCACCCACCCAAGTACTGACCGCGCCCAATGATGCGTGACTTCGGTGATCTAACAAGAACCGATATATTCAGCATGGTGAGGGCCTGAATGGCCGAGTGGCTAGCTCTCCGGCGTTCGGTACCACAGGTTTCGGGTTCGAGTCCCGGCGGTGCCATGGATGTGTGTAGTGGTTCGGAATCCACTTTAAACCGTAGGTCCCGGTCTCATATGATCGTAGAGCGTTTGGGGGGCATTGTTACTCCGCGTCCGTGGCTTATCTTCAAGTTACATGCGCCCCGTGGGTAATGCAAAGTGAGTAACGTCTGTGCAGCGTTTGCCTTAAGGCATCTAAGACGTCCATGTCTGTTTGCCAGCTGCATTGGAAAAAAATATATATTCAGCATGGTATGGCCGTTGGCTAGTTTTTTAAATAAATGCCAATAGGAAAAAAGGAGCGAAGGGGCAATGAAGCGCCAACTCTAGTACGAAAAGGATGGTAGATGTTTGCCCTAACTGTCTGTTCCTTTAGAATAGGGGAACGCGTTCTATTTTATTACTACTCTATGGTATTTAACCATGCATAGCTTTAAATGTTAAGATTGCATCTGAGACATATGAAATATGCGGATAAATTACATGTATTAATTTTTGAACAAGGCTTGGCTTCCATGTTTTTATGATCTGTTTTTGAACCCTATTATCAATTCAAATATCGTTCAGGTGTCCTATTTGCATATCCTTTGTAATTTTTTTGGCTCGATCTAAAATTTTAATTCGCCAAGCAAGAGGCTCGTGTTAAGAAGTGCCGACTTGTTTGATTTTAAGGTAAAAGAACAAAATTTGAAAAAGGGATGGTGTTACGAAATAAATTTTAACTTTTATAAGAATTTTAAGGATTTGTAAGACGTTGTATCCTGTCATTCTACACATTTGACGACAGAAAACACTGTGTTTCTCACAAGTAGAGCAAATAGAGTTGAGTTCATGGTAAAGATAGTCCCAAGAAGATATTTATAATTCTGAATATACAGCTAATACTTGTAGGTAAATTAAGCGCATGGCTTTAAAAAGTAGATGAATATAATATGCTTTTTCTCATTATAAATATAAGCCAAACTGATGAACTAAAATTAAAAGAATTTTTTTTTATTTCCTATAGCTCCAACCTTCTCTCTCTTTTCCCTCCTTTCTTTTTTCCTTTTTAATCTCTCTTTTTTTTTCTTTTTTTTTCCAGAATAAACTCAGATTACATAAGTATCATCTTATAACTATAACTCTTTATAACTCTGATTTCATAACTATATTACTTGTAGGAAGATTTAACTAATAAAAATGAATAACATTTTAAAAATACGGACATCTTATACTTTTGATTTACTTTATTTTTAGAAAATAAATAATTAATCCCTTATTTTTAAAAAAGTACTTAATTTATTATTATTTAAAATTGCAGTATCAAGGGGTGTTTCTTCCCCCAAATTTCTTTATAACAGTTTTCTGTGGAAGGCATCTATAGCATAGAAAGAGACTCAATTATATTTGGAAACCAAGTTTATAAATACACTAGTCGAAAATTCTTATTTAAAATTTCGTGATTTAGTTGCTAATTGTCAATAAATCGGCATGCAAAGAACTGCATCTGCTAAAACATTTGCTAACATGCAAAGAACTGTATCTGTTAACATGCAAAGAACTAAATCTAACACACAAAGAACTGCATCTGTTAACATTAAAAAAACTAAGCGCAAAGAACTCCATCAGCTAACATGCAAAGAACTAAATTTAACACACACAAAAGCATTTGCTGACATGCAAGGAACTAAATCCAACACAAAGAACCGCATCTGCTTGACAATTTACAGAAACTACAAGAAGTTAAATAAGGTGAGAATATATTCAATTCTAATGTAAGATGATTTCATCGAACCAAAAATTAATTTTCGTGATAGTTGTCCACGACTTTACTAGTAAGCTAGATAATGGCCACCTTGAAATGGAATTCCGTCGCAAGTCGAGAACAATCTGTATCTAACTTTTCAACTCGACAGACTCGACCTCTTCCATTCAAGAAGTAACATACCAAACATAAATCCTCATCTTATGATAGCGGCCTGGTGACCAATTGGCTAGCGCTCTGACCTTTGGTACCGCAGGTTTTTCAGGTTCGAAATCCACGCTAAACTATAAGTTCCGATCTAATTAGCCTAAAGTGTGCAAAAAAAATTACAGTAGTGTAACAAACCAAAGCAGTTGCCTTCAGCTACACGACTACACAATTGAGATTCTAGAACAGATTCTCGACATAGTCTAGACCAGGGGTCTCCAAACTACGGCCCGCGGGCCAAATCCAGCCCGCCAGTGTCATCCATCCGGCCCGCGACGGCAAATAGTTTATTGTTGCTGTAATAAGTTGGATAAAAAAAACACAGAATGATAATAACTCGGTTTTATTGGCTTGCTAGGTATAGCTTAATGGCAAGAATAACACGCAGAAAATTTAAATTAAGCATACCAACTAACAAATAATTGAAATGAATCCCACTAACATTATAAACTAGTGAACATCCCGCGGTTACCCTCGGTAGTTATACCTACCTTTTTCCGCTTTTAACCACTAGATGTCGTCAAGTGTCCCGGTCGTATCGATACACACAATAGTAATTGTAGTAATTGAACCAGCGAATTTAGCAAGCGTATGCTCGCTCAGAGCGCGTACTCTTCAACTAGTCTAGAAATTATAGATAATGGCAGAAAAATTAAAACGGTTTAGGCCCTCGGTACTTACTAGAGTAAACAGTATGGCCCTAAGGCTGGAAAGTTTGGAGACCCCTGGTCTAGACGAAATTCTGAAGCAGATTCGAAATGGAGATTTCGGATCTGTCGTATCCTCAAGAATAACATGAATCTTACTCAGTCAGTAAAAAAGGTTCCAAGGGCGTCGTGTGGGGTAATTTATGGGCGATTAAATCTTTTGGGGTACAAGGCACCCCGGTGATCTGAGAATGGAGAACAAATTTTCCCATGTTCCTGCGAACATAGGCACCAATTATCTGTTAGCGATGGGGTACCCCATACCTGCTGAGAACATGAGGGAAGACGTTCACCACCGCCCACAAGGAGGTCGAAGAGATCAAAACACAACGGAGGAACTCTCATTGGACAGATAAGACGGAACGCTGATGTTTGATTGGACATTGGCGTTAAGACTTTCTGGGGATTAAATTTAAACATATTTATTGTATCATAGCTATTATTTTTTTTTATTATGCAATTTTCATAACAAAGTGTTTGATTCGATACATTAGTTCAGGGGTCTCCAAACTACGGCCCGCGGGCCAAATCCGGCCCGCCAGTGTCATCCATCCGGCCCGCAACAGCGAATAACTTATTGTTGCTGTAATAAGGTGGATAAAAAAAAACCACAGAATGATAATAACTCGGTTTTATCGACTTGCTAGGCAAAGCTTAATGACACGCATAAAATTTAACTTAAGCGTAACAACTAACAAATAATTGAAATGAATCCCACTAGCATTATAAAGTAGTGAACATCCCGCGGTTACCCTCGCTAGTTATGTTGGGGTAAAGAGTATCGCATATGTATGTATATCGATGTTTGGAATGTATATATCCTGAATCGAACGTATGATTTTTATCCTGAAAATCCCTCAGGAACGGAAAACCTAAATGAACGCGAATGAAACCGAGGGATATCTAATAATACTAATGAGATTTATGCAATTGTGATTTTTCACTGACAATAATTTGTAGTTGTGGATCAACTTTACTTGTACCAATTATTAAAAGAGATTGTAGTAATTGAATTAGCGAATTTAGCAAGCGTATGCTCGTTGAGAGCGCAAATAGACAATGGCAGAAAAATTAAAACGGTTTTGGCCCTTGGTACTTACTGGAATAAACAGTACGGCCCGAAGGCTGGAAAGTTTGGAGACCCCTGCACTAGTTTAATGTCAAACAGTCGATATGACCATGAATTTATTAATAATTTTTTAAACTTTATTTAAAATCTTTAATGAAATGTAACTACAGGAGAGTCTAGTTCAGTTCATGTTCTACAAATAGAATCGCAGAAAAAGATCAAAGTGTTTACCTAAATTAACATGGTGTCATCTTTTTGCACCCATCAAGAGATTGGAGTTGATCAAAGTTTTTTTCTTCTTTTTTTTTCAAAGAGTAACATAGAAGTGATGGCTGTGATGACCGAGTGACTAGCGCTCTGGCGATCGATCGCTAGGTAGTTTTAAAGTATTTGACACTAGGTTTGGGGCAAAGTTTCGGGTTCGAGTCCTGGCGGTGCAATATATGTTTGTAGTGGTTCGGAATCTACTTTAAGCCGTAGGTCCCGGTCAAATATAACTGGAGAGCGTTGGGCGTAGAGCTGATAACCCTACTCCGTAAAAAGATAACATCTCCCGTCTCGAAATCTGCCAGTAGACAGACGGCCTTCACCCACCATGGGGCTGTTGCGCCACTGATGATGATGAGTATAGAAGTGGCAAGAATTTAATAAATATAAGAAAATAAATAAGTTAAGGAGAGGGGTAAAAAATAAGAAATAAAATAAAACTTTAAAACTGTTGATAGAAGTCCAAAGTAATTGCGGATATTTGGTTTGGTATGTCGCAAGACTTTTGTGTCCTTGACCATTTTCAATTTTGGACATTTTCACTGAAATCTGTATTTTTTTAAAAACATTTCGATTCGCTACCAGTTTCTGTTGCAGTCACAGCTTTCAGAAACGAGGAGACTCGAAGTGAGCTTGTGGCAACGTGTGAAAAGTTGTCTCGCATCTGTAGTTAGACTGCCATGTAAGGGTATTTCCGAGTTTTCTACTATACGATACGCAAATGCGAGTCAGTAACTTCTGAAAGTACTTCCGAAACACAATGTTACCCCCTCATTATCCTGTCAGCGGGCTGTTGGTAGCATGCATGGAACCGGTGGTCCACAAATTTTCAACAACAACAACAAAAAAAAAATCCTCTTATTCGAGGTAATATTTTGAATGTTTCGGTTCAGAGCTGTCGGGGGCCTGATGGCCGAGTACCTAGCGCTCCGGCGCTCGGCGCCACAGGTATCGGATTCGAGTCCCGGTTGTGCCATGGATGTGTGTAGTGATTCGGAATCCACTTTAAGCCGTAGGTCCCGGTCTCATATGACCGTAGTGTGACACATAGCCCACTCAGACTTCTTCTCACCCACATCATTCCCAAACTGTAAAGGGGCAACTCAGCTCTAGGCACAGGGATGTGGTGTGGTGTGGGGTAGTAGTAGTAGTGGTGGTCCGCAGCGGGGACCTGGATAGAGTTTTCGAACTAGAGATCGCGGAGTTCAATAATAATTAATAAATAAAATCTGAAAACATAATGCCCTTCCTTTGAGATCTAGGAAGAAGGTAGAAAGATATATGAACTCCAGTTACTATTTCTAGGAGTGTTGAAACAAAATTATGAAATCAAAATGTTAGTGCAGTGTAGTAGGACCTTGTCATGTTACATCCTGTATAACGCTGAATCTGCCACACACCTGTCGTTCTAGTTGCGAACTATTTAGACATTCAAAAATAACATATTGGATATTTTTATTTTGAGGCTGAAAAGAAAGCAACAAAACAACAAAATTCATTTTACATATGTAAATGAATAATAGTACGTATGTAAAATGAATGTAAATTCATTTCACATATGTACTGTTATTCATGTAGATATTTAAAATCAATTTAGTCAGATATGAGAATTACTATGACTTCTTTCGTTAAAAATTGGTGGGCCTTGTTTACGTTATGTATGTCACTAACAGCCCGCAGACTTAGGGAGCTTTAGGGAGGACTTTTATGGGTAACTGTCTCACATTTGCTTGTTGTATAAGAAAAAATCCGTAAAACTCCTACCCAGCAAGCTCACAATCGATGCCAGGCGCTTTCTCATGCGCTGTCTCAATCGTCATCGAGTCGCCTATTTTCTCAAAGTAATGACCACAATCAGCGTCATAAACGGAGTCTTCCTTCACGCTGGCTATGCAAATTACAAGCCTCATTTTAAAGCGAATTTATTATAATTTTAAATGTTATTCTTTTGTTGTAATAAATATTTTATTTTTGTGTGAACTATTTTTTTTTTTTTTTTAATAAACTGGTTTGAGCAAAAATATATATATCCCCCTATTCTTTTCAGATTCAAATAAAAAAGTGACACTATTTTAATGTCTTGGCAATAACAAAATTATAGAATTTTTATATATTTTTTTATAGTGATATTGAAACTAACGATGTAATTCATGGGAAAATTTCTATCGACTCGTTTTGATTATCCCCCAGCCGCCTGATGACTGTGATAGTTAAGTGCACCCCGCGCAGGATTTGATGCCTCCACAAATCTCCCTTTCGTCTATAAAAACTAATTTTAGCGTGTTCCCTCATCCCAGGTGAAAAGTAGAGGTCTGACTCACATCTCCCTTGCACCCCCCGGGTGTCAACGTCTTCCGCACCACAATCGCACCGTTATCGCCCTTCTTGGCGCCCTTATTATAATTGCACGGCATGAAACATTTTTTAATATTAAATATGAATTTTGAGCTGTTCAGTTGCTGGAAATGGCAATGGACGTACCAGTTACGGAATACCTATGTAAATTCAATTAAAGAATAAAATCGAAAATTCAATTCCAAAAAATTAAAAAGGAAACGAAATAAAAAAAATAAAATCGTAATTAAAGTGAAATTAAAAAAAATAATAAATACCAATTCCACAAAATTTTATTAAAAAAGCAAACGAAATAAAATAAAATAAAAATAAGAAGCTATGGAATTCAGAATGATTTCATAAAATAGAGCGTAAAGGAAATTTAAAAAATAATAAATAAAAGTTCAACTCCAGCAACAAAGACACCAGTTTTCAAACACAGTTCAACTCAATTCATGTCATTTTAACTGAATAAATGAATTAGTATCGAACTGCAATTGTATTTATTTAATTCATATACGGGGTGACTCAACGGTTATGGGACACACTTTGAAGGGGGCAGTATAGCTTGCTAAAAAAAAGGAAAATTTTCGCATATTAATGTAGGGTCGGGACCCTGATAGCAGAGTGACTAACGATCTGGCACTCGGTGACACAGGTTTCGGATTGGAGTCACGGCAGTGCCATGGATATTTGTACTGGTTCGGAATCCACTTTAAACAGCAGATCCCTGTCTCATATGACTGTAGAACGTTGGGCGTAGGGCTGACAAACCTACCCCGTAAAAAGATAACATCTCCTGTCCCGATATCTGCCAGCAAGCAGACGGCCTTGGCTCACCTTGGGGGTTTCGCCACTGATGATGATGAATGTAGGGTCGGAAGTGACGAGTTAAGGCACAAACATGCTTTCAAATAAATTTCTGGCAACTGGCAGGCACAATGCTCCAACTAATAATGCCCGTCACGTGACGGGCATTGTTGGATCATCATATCAGTTCATATCAGGATCCAAGCATATCAGTTTGGAAACTTGAAACTCCTCTTTTTGGCAATCCCCGACGCGCACTCTATTTTATTCTTACTTTTCAATTACGTCTTATTAGCGGATCCCGGTCCAAAAATACAAAAAAAATGAGATACGAATAGAAAAACATTGTTTGTTTATAACATCATTGGAAAGTGCTTCTTTGATTCAATGTCCACAGTAAATACTCAAAATGGTGGCCACCCACAGCAATACATGCTTGGCAACATCGAAGGAGGGATGGACGAACGAAGTTCTTGGAGCATTGTGCCGGGCAGTTGCCAGAAATTTATTTCAAAGCATGTTTGTGCCTTAACTCGTCACTTCCGACCCTACATTCATCATCATCAGTGGCGAAACCCCCAAGGGGATTCCAAGGGATTACGAGGTCCTCCATTGACTCCTCGTTGCTCCATTGCAGTTGCGAATGCCAGGCAACTGTTCGTCCATCCCTCCTTCGACGTTGCCAAGCATGTATTGCTGTGGGGGGCCACCATGTGCCTGATGGCCGAATGGCTAGCGCTCTGGCGTTCGGTACCACAGGTATCGGGTTCGAATACCGGCGGTGCCATGGATGTGTGCAGTGGTTCGGAATCCACTTTAAGCTGTAGGTCCCGGTCCTAATAGGATCGTAGAGCGCTGCGGGGGCATTGTGACTCCGCGTCCGTGGCTTCTCTTCAAGTTACACACGCCCCCTGGGTAATGCAAAGTGAGTAACATCGGTGCAGCCCTTATGGCAAAGATCACGGTCTGTTTGCCACTTGCATTAGGGGAAAAAAAAAAAAAAAAAAAAAACCTGTGAACATTGAATCAAAGAAGCACTTTCCAATAATGTTATAAACAAACAATGTTTTTCTACTCGTATCTCATTTTTTTGTATTCGTTCCTCAATGCGTCACTTTCGACCTTACATTCCTATATATATGTAGAGTTGGCCGCTTGCAAAAGACGCATCCCAGCCGAAACCCCAATTTATGTAGATTTACCCCGGTTTCAACTGATGCATCCCGGCCGAACCTACAGTTTTGTTAGACTTCTCTACCAGTCTAACAGTGGCTGTACTTTTGCAGTGGGTGTCTAGGGGTGTATTTACAAACACATCAACGAAACGTTGGTTTTCTCTCAACAACACATATTTAATTAATATATTTACATCAATATTTACATTAACAATTAATCATTCACAACCATTTTCTACCGCTGCTTGACGCAGCGCGTTGCAGTTTCGCCATCTCCCCGCGTTCCTCTCTCGCGCCCAACTATGGGGTTTCTTCCCTTCTTCCGGGGCCAGAGTTCAAGGTCTAATACTGCCACTACATGGCAAAAGGTTGGTGTGAAAGGCACATAGTCCGTGATGTGTTTCCATGTGGTGCTTAGTAGGCAAACAAATCCTACATATATATATATATATATATATATATATATATATATAAATGTATGTTTTAGTAAGCTGTGTCATCCCTCATCAAAGTGTGATCGCTGAATCACTCCGTTTATACTCAGAATCAGCAATAGCGAAAGTGTTTGTGTAAATAGATAGATTTTGTGAACATAGAGCCCAAATATTTCTTTTTGCGGAACACCTACGTCACCCACTTATCGAACAGCTTGAGGGAAAGGTGAGTAATGGAATATCAGTAGAAGCTGTAGAAGTTTTACAATTCTTTATCTTAGGTTTTTCCGATTTTTTTTTTTTTTTTTTTTTTAATAAACTACTGGTCAAATTGAGATGGATGACCATTTTTTCCTTCGTTTTCCCTCGAATTTCTTCATTAGAGTGCTTTAAGACAAGAAAAAGATGTCAAAATTGCTACTATCAGCAATTTAACGAAGTTTCTAACGAATTTACCTTACTTGTCATGAAAATTAATACAGTTTTTCGAATGTTAAATCGTATTAAAATATAATTTAGTATTAATACTATTATTCATTATTATAATAATATTATTAGTATTATTATTATTATTATATTGTTCATTATTATTAATAGTATTCTTATAATAATCGTATTTATTCTTTCTCTCTCTCTATATATGAGAATATTTCCGAAAAATCAAGTAATCTGTCAAAAAACAAGTAATATAAAAATAAAAAAAATCTTAAGTCAATTCCTTCTTTTTTTTTCACTATACTGCATAAAGTCCTTTATAAATAATTTAGATTCATTTTTTTAAGTTTATCGGGGCCCATCTATGGGTAGATATATGCAACTTAAATCTTAAAAAAAAAACTAAAATGAATGAATTACATTTAATTACTGAATTAATAGAGTTTTTGCATACCGTACGTTAGTTACCGTAGGACGTCCGTTAGCTTTTTTTCTCCCTAGCGCGCATGCTCATAGGAAACTGAGCATGCGCGCTGGGCAGAAAAGCAACGGAAATCCTACGGACAAAACGTATCTAAAAAACTCTCTAATATCTGAAAAACTGTATTAACCTCAAGTGTCATCCACTACAAGTTAAAAAAAAAATGTATTTGAACTCAAGTGGATGAATAAAAAGTATTTCATGAACGATTGAAAATGTGAACAAGATATATATAGGGAGAGTGTGAGCTAATTGAAGGAATTGAATAAACCAAACGGGAATCGATTTTTATCAACTTTTAAAACAAATAAATGACGGACGCCATTTTTACGGATGAATTTATCTGCAAAAATTCCCGATGTCTGTTGATTTCTGAGACAAGTTTTTAATCTATATTTGTATGTATTTTAAGGTTTTTAAATATTAATAAATCAATATTAAAAAATATGTTTGGTTTTATAAAAGAAATGTAATATAAAAAAAATGTAACTGTTATAAAACGTTTAACAAGAGTTTTAACTATTATAAAAAGTTTATAAACGGAAAATTCTTAAATCTCTATTTACTTATGAAAACCATTGTAAGTATATATTTATTTAATAGAAATACTGATTTTTTTTTCTATTTGCAGGTACTATTGTTTATACAGACATACCACGAATTCAGTATTTCGGAAATACAGTTACAATACTTGCTAATTTGGATTTGCTCAATTAAATAAATATATGCAAATTAGTGGATAAATGTTTTTATTTTAGCATTAGCATAACGCAAAACTTTCAACAGTTAATCACAAAGAATATTTGTATACCACTACAGCTAATCATTTCATTTGTATAATTACAGCTAATCGTTTCACGTTAATATAATCGTTAATATATATATATATATATACCATTATAGTTAGTCAATTATTTCATTTGTTTAGCTTTATAGACAATCATTTAATTTATATAGCATTATAGCTAACCATTTTATCTATATACCATTACAACTAACCATTTTATTATATGCAATTATAGCTAACCATTTCACCTATATACCATTACAACTAACCATTTTATTATATGCAATTATAGCTAACCGTTTTATTTGAATATCACTACAGCCAATCCTTTCATCTGTATACTATTACAGCTAACTATTTCATTTGAATATCATTACCGCTGACTAATCCTTTCATCTGCATACCATTACCATTTCAGCAAATAATTTTATTTGTATTTCACTACAACTAATCCTTTTATCTGTATACCATTACAGTTATTATACTGTATTTTGTATGTATATGTTATGTTATACCATTTTATTGTATATCATTACAGCTAACTATTTCATTTGAATACCACTACAGCTAACCATTTCATTTGAATACCACTATAGCTAACCATTTCATCTGTATACCATTACAACTAATCCTTTCATCTATATACCATTGCAACATTTTATTGCATATCATTACAGCTAACCCTTTTATTTGTATACCATTTCAACTAACCATTTCATACGTATACCATTTCATTACTATTACAACTAACATTATTTCAATCTCATCACTCACTGCGCATGCGTTTGTTGAATTGAGTGCGCCAAATAATCAGTTTTCATGTGGAAAATTAAAGTCATTGCAATGGTATGCAGACACACTATCGATTCAAATTGTGTGACACCGCAATTCTTGCACTAGGTTTCCAATGTTTCACTGCGAAATACAACTGCGAGTGATAGTGATTCAACAGTACACATAATGAGGCCATAGTATATACAATGACTCATTACGATTAAAATAAATACATAAGATACGTAATTGACTCGTTTTAGCTGAAGGGAGGGGAAATGACTCATTTTATTGAAGAGGCAAGTAAAGTGCACGTTGCCTTACTAGAACTTAAATTTTGTTTGCGATTTTTTTTTGTCTAGGTCATGGGTGGCCAACCCCTTGACTATTTTTCTAGCCAGTGAGATGTATCACACTTTTACAAAATATATTGTTTTCCAATGGCCAAAGTAATGAAAACCAATGTATTCAAATAATACATTATGGGTGCGTCCATATATTCAAAAATAAACTGCCGAAAGGATGAGAAAAAATGAACTTTGATTTTAAAATACTATTTTTTCTAACATAGGATTTGCATTGCCTGTTTAATGGATGAGTTTACAGTTACGAGTTCGCAGAATAATTCAATGATATTCTGCGAACTCATGATGCGCGCGCATCTTGGAACCTCTAATATAACAGGTTCTACGTTTCTCTTTAAATGACCTCAGCGACGCAGTCACCGTCCCTAGGTACGCACAGTTGATCGTTGATAGCAGAGCAAACCAGACTCTTAGTTGAAGTTGTTAGCCCTTTGGGTCCAAACACGAAACACGCTGAAACATAACGGACACTCACATGCAACACCCATTACGATGTGCAAATACCCAAATGGAGATCGGTTTGCAAACGCTAAGTGAAAGCGTGGAGAAACACATATCGCACTATTAAAATAAATATTTTTGAATGATTTCATTTTGTTTTATTTCGTTTATATTGATATATTTTTTTACATTTCATTTTGAGTGTTATATGTTTCTTTACAATGTGCGTTTAGTATCCTTATTATTATTATATCTATGTGTACATGTACGAATAATAGTAAACACAAAAATAATAACTCATTCTGTTTCACTCCAAAAAAATGCCTGCAGTGAATCTCAATCTAATGTGGGGATATATAATTTTATATGAGGGGCCTGAATAGCCGAGTGGCTAGTGCTCCGGCGCTCGGCGCCACAGGTTTCGGTCCCGGAGGTGCCATGGATGTTTGTAGTGGTTCGGAATCCACTTTAAACCGTAGGTCCCCGTCCTAACAGGATCGTAGAGTGTTGCGGGGGTATTGTTACTCCGCGTCCGTGGCCTATCTTCAAGTGACACGCGCCCCCTGAGTAATGCAAAGTGAGCAACGTCTGTGCAGCTCTTGCCTTAAAGCATCCAAGACCCAGCTGTCTAAGTGTTTGCCAGCTGCATTAGAAAAAAAAATAATATTATTATTATTATTATATGCGGCCCGCGGAGTTAGGATGCATTTCCAAAATGGCCCGCAAGAACATTTGGGTTGGCCATCCCTGATCTAGGTTGAGGGACTTTTTTCTTTAAAAAAAAAAGTCCGCAAAATGAAGAGCTATTGCACTTTAGTATAAAAGACCAAAACAAGTTTGGCGCAATTCAGCGCTTCGCAAGGAACCTTCCACGCTTGAGTGATTCATCCGAACTCGAATCATTTTCGTTCGTTTCGTAATGGGGTTTTCTTATATGAGCAAGTTTAACGACTCATTTTCACGCCTGAAAAAATCTGTTAATCATTACGTGTAAGAAGGTGTTTTCTTATTTTCAAATGCCGGGTATCTTGACCTGAGGTCACAGCTTAAATACAACAAATTCAGCGTTACTCAGGAGACAGTTTACTACATTACACTCATATTCTGTTTCCCACATATCGGAACTAACATTCTCAAGGTTTTTTTTTTCTAATGCAGCTGACAATACAGAGACAGTGGGGCCTGATGGCCAGCCGTTGGCGTTCGGTACCACAGATTTCGGGTTCGAAACCAGGAGATGCCATGGATGCTTGTAATGGTTCGGAATCCACTTTAAGCAGCAGTTCCCGGTCTAACAGGATCATAGAACGTTGCGGGGGGTAGGTTACTCCGTATCTTATCTTGAAGCTGCACGCACCTCCTGGGTAGTGCTAAGTGAGTAACGTTGGTGCAGCGCTTGCCTTAAGGCATCCATCCTGTCTAAGTGTTTGCCAGCTATATATATATATATATTAATATACACTCAAGAGCCAAAACATTATGACCACCTGTCAATAACGAGTTGGCCCATCTTTGGTGTGCAACACAGCTTCAACCCGCCTTGGCATGGATTAATACCACCACTTAATACCAGTTAAATACCACTTCCACCTGATCACGTGCCTTCCGCGTCATCCAGGCGAGTTCATTGCAAAATGTAGGGGTGGTCATAATGTTTTGGCTCTTGAGTGTATATATTATCATATGCCAACATGAAGTTGTCTTGATGTGAGCTCCTTGGAGACCACAAAAAAACATGAGATGAAAATAGCTGTGTAGTGTGCGGGTTGGGCAACCAGATTGTAACTGTGTGTGGTAGGGTTGAGATTTTTGAGGCACAGGTTGGAGAACTCGCACCTTTATCTACACACGCCCAAACACCACACACACAACTAGAGACATACAATATTTAACACATTTAAAGACAGATAATTATAGATACGTCGAAGGACTTCACTTCTGGGCCGAAAACTCGATACTCGCGTAAGCGCAGAGAGCGCGAAATATACTTCTAACTAATGAGCTAAATATATTTCGTCTAGAGATGAGAAAATATAAACTAAAAGTTTCTCAGCGGGTGGGTAGGTTGCGCTGTACTTCCACTTGAGTGAGAATCTCGAAGCAGACAGTTCGAACGCCACAGGTGGGGAAGGTAATTGGGTGGGGGGATTCTTTCCGTGTAGAAGGAAGCACTGTTACAAAAATCATTTAAAGTAAACACTAATTTGCCTCTCGGTTTTATTTATGGGTGTTTTAAAACTGGCATGAAATGTGTGTTGCTAAGACTAACGATTTTCCCAATATCAAGTACCGTGCTCTGTCTGTGCTCATTTTGAATTATTTGGTTTTCATAATGAAAACAGATTATGGCTTCAATGTCTTCAAAATAGGGTCTGAATGGCCGAGTGGCTAGGTTACAGGTTTCGGGTTCAAGTCTCGGCGGGGTTATGGATGTTTGTGAGTGGTTCGGAATTCCCTTTAAACCGTAGGTCCCGGTCTAATAGGATCGTAGAGCGTTGCGGAGGCATTGTTACTCCGCGTCCGTAGCGTATCTTCAAGCTGCACGCACCTCCTGGGTAGTGCTAAGTGAATAACGTCGGTGCAGCGCTTGCCTTAAGGTATCCAAGACAACAAGTGTTCGCCAGCTGCATTAGAACAAAAAATATCTTCAAAATAGTGTCTAAGCACTGGTTCATGCTTCTAAAAGGTGATTAAACCGTCACTGAACTTTATATATTCAAGTTCCACTGATGGAATATGTGATAAAATATGTTCATGCATATGATAAATTAAAATTTGTAAATGATTTATTTATTTATTACCCATAACATTATGGGTATTGTTTTTGGGAGCGGTATTTATCGTGTCCTTGACCATTTTCAATTTTTCTTTCAGCTTTTTTCTCAATATTTAATTGAATTTCTTTCACGAGCTCATAATAATTTTTTTTTCTTATCCCAATTGGTAGACAGCAAATCTAGACCATGTCCAAGAACCCGTGTGGTTTCATGTAAGAAGGGAAGGGGGGGGGCAGCTTCTGTTGTAATGGAGCATCCGTAGGTAGAAGTCTGACTTGGATCCGTGACACTGAAAAAGGAGGGCAGTGCCTTCTGGGAGGACTTTTAGAGAGAACTATCCCGTATTTGTGTATTGTATGGGTGAAAAATTGGAAAACTTCCACCAGGTAGACCGACTAATGAGGCAAGATGTGAACACCCCAAATGCCATCGCGTCTCCTCGATTTTTAAAGCAATGTGCAACAACAAAACTGCCTGTGGATTGAACCTTCGAATCTATTTGCTCATCAGTGGAGCGCGTTACCACTGATCCACAAATCAGGCCTTTTTTTTTTTCTTTAGCGGGCAAACACTTAAGACTGGTTGTCTTTTATGCCTTAAGACAAGCGCTGCACCGACGTTACTCACTTTGCAATACCCAGGGGGCGCGTGTAACTTGAAGATACGGATGCGGAGTAACAATGCCCCCGTAGCGCTCTACGATCCTATTAGGACCGGGACCTACGGTTTAAAGTGGATTCCGAATCACTATAAACATCCATGGCACCGCCCGAGACACGAACCCGAAACCTGCGGTGCCGAGCACCAGAGAGCTAGCCACTCAACCATCAGGTCCACAATCGGACCTAATAATTATGTAATTGAATAATGTAAAAAGATAGTCAGGTGAAAGCAATTTTATTTCAACGTTAAAATGAATGATTCAATTTTATTTCTTTTTTTCAAAGTTAAAATGAGATTTTTCAAGAAAAGAAAGTTGCGGGGCGTTGTTAGTCCGCGTCCGTGGCTTATCTTCAAGCAGCACGCCGCCCCCCTCGGTAATACAAATTCTGTAGTTTTATATATATTTATAATATTTTCATTTATTTTATTTGTTAATATTGCAGTGATGTGTTTTATTCTCACATTAAATTCTAAATTTTATCGGTAACATGTATATCAGCCTAGCTGATTACAATTTATTATTATTATTATTTATTTATTTATTTATTTATTGTTGTTGCTGATCATTGGTTGCACCAATGTTGTATTTTTCTTCTAAATGTTAGTGATGCTTTAAAATTCTAAAGTATGTATTTAAAAATAAAAATTAATATCATTTGCGAGGTTAAAAACAATATATTCTGTAACGATTTAATTTAATAATTTTAATTTCTGGTACGAATCACAGTTAACAGTTTTATTTTATTTTTTTGTTTAAAGGAATTTTTCATACACGTACTAGATGGCGTGCACATAAACCGCAGATAGAAAAACGAAATAAAATTGAACAGCGAAATAAAATATTTATAAGGAAGTTATTAGACGAAATGGCGCCAAAATTCTCGACAAAAATGATAAAAAAAAACATTTTTTTCCGAGTTTAGATGATTCGGAAAACTATCGTCTCGTCACTGAAGTGGAAAGTTTTATTCCGTTCGTTGGCATCACGTAGTTATCGTTGATGGATGAAGCAAAACAAAATAAAATGGCCGCGGTTTTCGGAACACGCGTTGGTTCGAACAAAAGAAAAACATCTCTCCAGAAACCGTTTCCCCCCTTTTTTACATAATGCGAGGTCGAATTTGTAGAAAACTTTCAACTGTTCTTTGACTTTGCTGTTTCTGCGATTTGATGCAACTAGAATTTTACATTTTTTTTTTTTTTCATTCATAAAATGAAAGATGGAATATTTGAAATACTGATTCATAATTATTCTTATGAATTCAAATCAAAACAAGTAATTTGTCTTGTAAAATTAGAAAATTTATTAAAAAATTCATACAAATTGGATACCCTGGATATCAATCTTGGATATCAATTCTTGCATTATTTACTTTTTTCGAATTTCTTAAGATTTTCCTATTGTTTTGCAACAGTCTGATTTTAATTTAACGTTGAATAAAAATTGCATTACTATAATCGAAGAATAATGGCAAAATTATGGTATTGTTTTCAAAAATATTTAAGTGTTTTTCAGGCGAAAATTATCGTCTAAAAATTAATACAAAAAGTTGCCGAGGTTAGTTCCAAATAAAGTTTCATGACAAAATACCAAGTAAACTACACATAAAAAAATGGTAAACTAAAATGTGAAAGAAATTTTAAAAAAATAATAAATAAAAAACAAATCACAGAATTCCTAACGATTTTATAAAAAAACCACATGAAAGAAATTAAAAAATAAATAAAAAAATAAGAAACCACAGAATTTCAAACGATTTTATATCTATAAAAAAAAAAAAAAACGTGAAATAAATTTAAAAAAAGATAATAAAATAAAAAATAAGAAACCACAGAATTTCAAACGATTTTATATATATATATATATATATATTTTTATATTTTTATACGGGAAAAAGAAATTTAAAAAAAAATAAAATAAAAAATAAAAAACCATAAAATTCCAAACGATTTTATAAAAAACATGTGAAAAAATTTATAAATACGAATAAAAAATAATAAACCATAGAATTCGAAAAGATGGAAAAAAAAAAAAAAAAATGTAAGAAACCATAGAATTCCAAACGATTTTATAAAAATCCACATGAAAGAAATTTAAAAAAAAAAAAAAATAAGAAACCATAGAATTTTAAACGATTTTATAAAAAAGCACAAAGAGATTTTAAAAAATAAAAAAAACATAAGAAACCATAGAATTCCAAACGATTTTATAAAAGAACACATGAAAGAAATTTATAAAAAATAAATAAAAAAATAAGAAACCATAGAATTCCGAACGATTAAAAGAAAAACACATGAAAGAAATTTTAAAAAAATAAACAAAAAATAAGAAACCAAGAATTCCAAACGATTTATAAAAAAAATATACGAAAGAAATTTAAACAAATCATTAAGAAAAGCTCTTGAGGGGGAAAAAAAAAAAAGGTAAGAAACGTTGAAAATGATCAAGGAAACGAAAAATCCCGCTACCCAAAACAATACCCACAATTTTATGGCTTAAAAATCAAAACGAATGTCTGTAAACATATCGTATCCATCCCTGGCGTAGACGAGGGAACTTTCAACTCGACTCGTTTGCTAGATTTTGAACTTCTGGTGTTCATCGTAACTTAAGATTCACGTGAAAAAGGATATTCGTCTGAAATTATATGGAACTGTTGGAATTACACTTACATAAGAACGTAGTACCTCGGTATACGTCCTCTTGGGAATAAGTGCAATGTCATAAATGTCCGGGGCACAAGCAATTATATACGACCTTTACTTAGAATATGACATCTTTGGATGGATCTTTGTATGTGTTCCATCTTGCTTCTGTATTATACTATCCCATCAATATGCCAATTACACTAGATTTTTATGCCACTTACACTAGGATTTTTATGCCACTTACACTAGGATTTTTATGCCACTTACACTAGGAATTTTATGCCAATTACATGGTAGCGAATTAATCATTTCCCTTTATTTCTTATATGGAAAATTTTGTTTGGTACAATTTCAAGGATCTGCATATATTTGATTTTCAATAATACTTATATGACCTACTAAAAGTTCACCACCCCTAGTTCTGTTGTAACAAGCGGTGTACTAGATATAGACGAGAAAATTCCAACTACTCACGACCAAGCGCAAAATTTTACAAAGAACAACGCATGTGGTGCTTCCATAAATTAGTCGAACACCTATTTTGCCATAATATTCTACATACCCCGTTACGTACTATTATTTATCGTGGCGCAAGAACGCAGATTCTGGGAAACAGGAAATGGTTGGGGGCAACACAGTTATGAACTAGTTTATTGGCGGAATAAATCAGCTTTACTTCCATCCCCCCATTCATAAAACGAACCCGCTTTCTGAATGTTGGCGATATGACTTGGCGAGTGAGCGTGTGTCGCCAAGCTTGATTCCGGCAACCCTGCACAAGCCGGCTGGAAGAGACAGCATCGGATTTGAGCGAAAGGACAACATTCTTTAAACGCCGCTTTCGAATTGATCGTTCAGTTTGTGTTCTTGTCAAGGCACTAGCTACAGGATAGACCGGCTCTGTGTTGATCTTCTGCGTTAAACGGTGAGTGAACTTTTTTCTGTCGTCTGCTTTTTTTTAACCCATTATTCGAACATTCTATTGTGATCGTTTGGTGTTCTTGTTCGCTCACCCCCTTGGATGTCACTACCCCCCAACATCTAAAACTACATTCAGCGGACGCCATTGCGTGGGGTGGATTTCCCCGACGCTCACTCTTCAATGAAATCGTTTGGTCGCACTCCCACAAATCGTCTGCTTGAGGTATTTCCTTGAGTAATAGTTTAATATTCGTTTGGTTAAGATGACAACACACAATTTCTGCGTTTCATAGATTTCTGATGTACGTACGATTAAGTTTTCGTGTGAAAAATTGAATTTTGATATATTTTAACATATATTTTTTTTGATGGTGGAGGAGGTTTATTATGTTTAACACTTTACTGATTATTGTATAATAAGATACTATTTATTAACTGTATTTCTATCATGAGATGACTATTAACTATATTTACGTAAATTGTAAATTTTTAAGTGAGTTAAAAATTCACTTTCTCAATTATTGCTGAAAAATTACAAAATTTATTGAGAAGATCTACACGTCTGAAGTATTGTTTTGTAACGTACGAATAATTTTATGTCAGTGATTTATTCAGAATTGTTTTGTATTAAAAAAAAATGTTTTGGCAGAAAATATAAATATTCATAGATAATTTTATTGTATTTTTTATCTCTGTTTAACGTACTAAATTTTATTTCTAATATTGTTCTGTCTTTAATTTCCTAATCAAAATTTACATACTTTTTTCAACAAATATGTTTGAATTTTCCTCCACCTAACTAAATTTGACAAACATCTTTGACATCATAAAAATCTGTGAAAATAAATTGTAATTTTACAATAAGTTGCACTGAATTCGAAATTTTGTTACTTTAAAGAATTTAGTTCGGTTTTTATCAATTAAAAACTGAATTTTTTTTTTATTTTGTACACATGTTTAGATAGTTTAGCAATGATTTGTATTGTAATCTTATCTGAAATATGGATGCATTATAAAATTTATGTGCCATAATCAGTTATGCAAATCAGTGTAAATTTTACAAAAAATTAAGTCTTATTTTCGATGATTTAATTATTTTGATGATGTGTTAAAAAGACGAAGTATTCCTCCGTTGTAAAACCGGATTAAAATACTTCTGTTAATTTTTAGAATTCGGTTGAAATGGTTTTATTCGAATTTCAGCTGATATTTTAATTTTCATAAAAATGTTATACCACAAATACCATTTATAATATGTTGCTAACAATTTAATTTAAATAATAATCATAAATATTTCTTATGAAAGATTGATTTTGTACTTAAAATGTTTACCGAATTAGAAATTGAAGTTGTTTTGGGGTACTAATTTTTATCCATTTATAACTGTTTAACTTTTTTTTAATAACAATAAAAAAAGTACTTAGTAGAATATACATTAATATGATGGTCGGTTCACTCAAAAATATTATCTTTACACGAATAATCTCCGACTGAATTACATTCTATATAGCTATGCAATTTATTTAAGGTTTAATTTGATTATATCTATAATAAAATTTTTATTTATATATATCATCTTTAGTTGAAGGAAAATAATCATTAAATCCAAAAAATTTATAATTATAAATAAATAAGAAAAACTTTAATTGAAGGTCTTCTCTAAAAAAATTCTTAAATATTGTTTTACCTTTTTTAAAGATCGATGAAAATTTTCTTTTATTTTTCAAATTAGCAGATATGTCTCGATGTTAGCCGGCTTTAGTAAAATAATTTATTTTATTTTTTGGTAAGTTTCAGGAAATATTATCAATAAGAATATTTAAAAATCGACCTAAAAAGTTTCTAAGAAAAATATGTTCAATCTATTATACCAGGGGTCTCCAAACTTTCCAGCCTTAGGGCCATATTGTTTACTCCAGTAAGTACCAAGGCCAAAATCGTTTTAATTTTCTGCCATTATCTATAAGTTCTAGTGTTTTAATGTGTTTTTTTATCCAAATTATTACAGCAACAATAAACTATTCGCTGTCGCGGGCCGGATTGACGACACTGGCGGGCCGAATTTGGCCCGCGGGCCGTAGTGTGGAGACCCCTGTATTATACAATCTCAATCTTCATATTTCTAAATAGTTAACTAAAAAAATCATGATTTTGGTACAAAAAATTTCATTTAATTAAATTGTTTTATTGGCTTTTGTAAAAATATTATGTAATATATATATTGCATATCACTGATTGTCTTTTTTTTTTTTTTTTTTTAATAGTTGTAATAAAATATATGTTTAGTTAAAACCATCATTAAAAAAAATAAAAATCTGGCTGAAATTTTGATTCTGTATCTAATTACTCGAAATAGTTAAAACATTCCATACGTTACAATTTTCAAACTAAAGTTACAGTTAACTTGTTTTATTCGGCATTGTATTATTATTTTAAAATTTAAATGTTTTAAGATGAACAAAAAATTTTGCAACTCGCTAAATAATCGTTTGGAAGACATTCGGAATTTCTAAACATTTCGATAATGTTCTTTAAAAAAGTATGGCAACGCAGAATTTGTTTTAGAATTCTTCAAGAAACATTTGAGCGTTGGAACACTGAATTTTAACTCTTTTTCAAAGTTTCTTACATCCTTCCTCTTTTTTCCTTTTAATCGTCGTAATGTGTTTTAACATCCGCTGCGACCCGTTCTTATCAACAGTGAAAGCAGACTTTTTTTTATAGGCAAATTTACATAATGTTGGGACATGTGTACTCAGGTACCAGTTGGTAGCTATCGATTATTCGACTGTGGCGGTATGTTCCATTCTATGTAATATTTCGAGTTCTAGTGGGGAGTGTTTCTTTGTTAGAATTTTTTGTTGGTTTGCTCAATTATGAGAACCTTCAATGTAGGTGCAGTATTTTAATTCAATTTCGTATTGTATTTATCTTAGATTATATTTATGTAAAATGTTAAAAAAAAGAAAATCGTTTTTTTTTTTTAATTCGTGTAACAGAATATATTTTTATTTCTATCGAGTATTTTATTAAGATAAGTAGTTGCTGTTCTGTTATTTTTCGATTCTTGTATAATTTTTAATACGTTCTAAGGAATTTTTAATGTTCTTAGAAGAATAATGCATTTTTTTTTTCTTAAATAGAAAATGCTATTTTTTTAAAAATTAATATTTTGACTAAGAAAACATTTAATAAACTATTTGATTAAATAAATAAGTTAAATTGGAAAAAAAAATTATGATTTAGTATAAAAAAAATATCTGAATTTAATTTTAATGTTTGTTTGGCTGTTACGCGTAGACTTTAAAGTAGTAAAATAATGCTGTATACATATTAAATATCACCATGTTTTTTCAAATATTTTAGTTGAATTTAAAGTTTAACAAATTAACTTTAGTATAGATTAAAATTATTAATCGAGATAGTTCTGCAATTAGTTAAATCTCAGAACTTATCAAAAGTTCTATAATTAATTTAGTGTTTTTCTTTTACTGTTTTTACACAATGCCATATTTTATTTAAGTTTGCGTGTAATTAATGTGTCTTGTAGGTTGGTTGTGATATATTAAAGAATGAAAATGGAAGCATTATTTTATTCTTATAATTTGAACTTTTAAAACTTTTGTAGATTTGTCGTATGTTAAAAATTGAATTCCAAACTGTAAACGGCGATAAGATTTATTTTTGAAAGAAATCTGGCTACGTCATACAGACCTGAAATAACCATCTTGTGATAAAGTCTGTTTTCTGTTATGTCCATAAGAGGCCTGTTTATCTGTTTGGGCCAGGGATTGAAATTCGGTACTAGCTCGGGGTGAACCACGACTGAAGAAAAATATTAAATTAATTACCGTTTCTATATAATGCCTGCATTTTATTTAAGTTTGCTTAAAATAAATGTGTATTTTAATGTCTATAGGTTGGTTGTGATATATTAACGAGTAAAAATGGAAGTATTATTTCATTGTTACATTTCGAATCTTTAAAATTTTTGTAGATTTATCGTTTGGTAAAAATTGAATTCCAAACTGTAAACGGCGATATGATACATTTTAGAAAGAAATCCGGCTTCGTCATACAGACCTGAAATGACCATGTCTGTTTTCTGTTATGTCCATAAGAGGGCCTGTTTGTTTATCTGTTTGGGTCAGGGATTGAAATTCGGTACTAGCTAGATGCGGGTGAATCACGACTGAAGATCGCAGACAAAGAAGCGATTAGGAGATGAGTTTTGTATTCCCCTCTGCTGTCCCCTCTAAGGTCAACAGTGCGCCACAATCTGTTTCGCTTCCCTCGACGGAAGCGCGACAGCTGCTGGCTCTAATCACCAGCCGATGACCTTGGCGATCCGAGTTCCTTGGTTTGGCGATGGAGAAAACTCGCCGGTTTCCTTTTATGGAAGAATTGGCAGTTCTTTTTTAATCATTCTGAAATCGTCTGCTGCAATTAGTTAAATCTCGGAACTTATCAAGAAGTTCTATAAGAAAAAAAAACTAAATTAATTACTGTTTCTATACAATGCCTGTATTTTATTTAATTAAGTTTACGTGTAATTAATGTGTCTTGTAGGTTGGTTGTGAGATATTAAAGAATAAAAATGGAAGTATTATTTTATTCTTATAATTCGAAACTTTTTGTAGATTTATCGTTTGCGTAAAAATTTTCAAATATTAAATTCTGTTAAATTAATTTGAATAAGTATTTTTCTATCACATTGATTTGAATAAGTATTTTTCTATCACATTGATTTTAATAAGTACTTTTCTGTCACATTGATTTAATAAGTACTTTTCTGTCACATTGATTTTAATAAGTACTTTTCTGTCACATTGATTTTAATAAGTACTTTTCTGTCACATTGATTTTAATAAGTACTTTTCCGTCAAATTGATTTTAATAAGTACTTTTCCGTCACATTGATTTTAATAAGTACTTTTCCGTCACATTGATTTTAATAAGTACTTTTCCGTCACATTGATTTTAATAAGTACTTTTCCGTCAGATTGATTTTAATAAGTACTTTCCCGTCAGATTGATTTTAATAAGTACTTTTCTGTCACATTGATTTTAATAAGTACTTTTCTGTCACATTGATTTTAATAAGTACTTTTCTGTCACATTGATTTTAATAAGTACTTTTCTGTCACATTGATTTTAATAAGTACTTTTCTGTCACATTGATTTTAATAAGTACTTTTCTGTCACATTGATTTTAATAAGTACTTTTCTGTCACATTGATTTTAATAAGTACTTTTCTGTCACATTGATTTTAATAAGTACTTTTCTGTCACATTGATTTTAATAAGTACTTTTCTGTCACATTGATTTTAATAAGTACTTTTCTGTCACATTGATTTTAATAAGTACTTTTCTGTCACATTGATTTTAATAAGTACTTTTCTGTCACATTGATTTTAATAAGTACTTTTCTGTCACATTGATTTTAATAAGTACTTTTCTGTCACATTGATTTTAATAAGTACTTTTCTGTCACATTGATTTTAATAAACTTTACTTTTCTGTCACATTGATTTTAATAAGTACTTTTCTGTCACATTGATTTTAATAAGTACTTTTCTGTCACATTGATTTTAATAAGTACTTTCCAATGCATTGATTTTAATAAGTACTTTTCCGTCACATAGATTTTAATAAGTACTTTTCCGTCACATTGATTTTAATAAGTACTTTTCCGTCAAATTGATTTTAATAAGTACTTTTCCGTCAAATTGATTTTAATAAGTACTTTTCCGTCACATTGATTTTAATAAGTACTTTTCCGTCACATTGATTTTAATAAGTACTTTTCCGTCACATTGATTTTTAATAAGTACTTTTCTGTCACATTGATTTTAATAAGTACTTTTCTGTCACATTGATTTTAATAAGTACTTTTCTGTCACATTGATTTTAATAAGTACTTTTCCGTCACATTGATTTTAATAAGTACTTTTCTGTCACATTGATTTTAATAAGTACTTTTCCGTCACATTGATTTTAATAAGTACTTTTCCGTCAGATTGATTTTAATAAACTTTTCCGTCAGATTGATTTTAATAAGTACTTTTCCGTCAGATTGATTTTAATAAGTACTTTTCCGTCAGATTGATTTTAATAAGTACTTTTCCGTCAGATTGATTTTAATAAGTACTTTTCCGTCAGATTGATTTTAATAAGTACTTTTCCGTCAGATTGATTTTAATAAGTACTTTTCCGTCAGATTGATTTTAATAAGTACTTTTTCCCGTCAGATTGATTTTAATAAGTACTTTTCCGTCAGATTGATTTTAATAAGTACTTTCCCGTCAGATTGATTTTAATAAGTACTTTTCCGTCAGATTGATTTTAATAAGTACTTTTCCGTCAGATTGATTTTAATAAGTACTTTCCCGTCAGATTGATTTTAATAAGTACTTTTCCGTCAGATTGATTTTAATAAGTACTTTTCCGTCAGATTGATTTTAATAAGTACTTTTCCGTCAGATTGATTTTTAATAAGTACTTTTCCGTCAGATTGATTTTAATAAGTACTTTTCTGTCAAATTGATTTTAATAAGTACTTTTCTGTTAAATTGATTTTGATAAGTACTTTTCTGTTAAATTGATTTTGATAAGTACTTTTCTGTTAAATTGATTTTGATAAGTACTTTTCTGTTAAATTGATTTTAATAAGTACTTTTCCGTCAAATTGATTTTAATAAGTACTTTTCCGTCAAATTGATTTGAATAAGTACTTTTCCGTCAAATTGATTTTAATAAGTACTTTTCCGTCAAATTGATTTTAATAAGTACTTTTCTGTCAAATTGATTTTAATACTTATTTTTGTTAAAAAAAAATTATATTTTCTTGTGTTATATTCCAAATTGAAATTCCGTATAACATTGAAAATCTATTTTATTCAAGCTTGACTTTTAAATAACTGGCCGTATTAAAATGAATATTATTTAAAATTTAAACCATATATTCGAATAGCATGAAATGAAATTTATTGAATTTGATAACAGTTTAAAATATTGAAACATAATATAATCCTTATTTCATGATGTTATCTAATTAAGGATTATATTACGTTTCAAGATTTAAATTTAGTTTATTATTTCAAAAATAGTGTTTTGCGAAATTTTTACTATTAAAAATTAAAACAAATTCTACGTTTTAATAATATTCATTTAATAATGATGTATGAAATGAAAATACATATTACTGATGATTATGGATTGTAAATCTTAGATAATTAACTCAAATCTTGCATAATGATTTGAATGAATTTGCCTTTAAATTAAAAAAAAATAGAATATTTTTGTTTTGCCATTGTATTTTATGTTCATATTGCCTCCCCTTACACC
This sequence comes from Caerostris darwini, assembly GCA_021605075.1. Classification (NCBI taxonomy): domain Eukaryota; kingdom Metazoa; phylum Arthropoda; class Arachnida; order Araneae; family Araneidae; genus Caerostris; species Caerostris darwini. Next base: position 250,221 of record BPLQ01007770.1, read on the forward strand.
TAAAAAACAACTTTCAATGTTTCCCAAGGTCACTCAAGGGAAAAATTTCTAAAATAAGAGTTTTAGTAAGATAAGCCCCTTTCCCAAAACTTGTTTCTTGTTTAACATGTTTCTGATTAAATCTGCACAAAGAGATAAACGAATGCTTCATGCCTGGAAAAGGAACCTTTAGAATTATTTTTAGAAGTTGTTATGGAGCATAGAAATTGTTACATGCATTAAATATTGCTGTACTTTCAATATCATCACTATTAGTGGAATAGATGCAATAATTTGTGATTCAGAGAAAATTGCAAATGTACTTTCAGCCAAAGCAGTTTATTTAATCACAGAAAAAGATGTAGATTTCAGTTAAACTGTATTTATATTATTTTCAAGGTCGTAATAATAACTTTTGAATCATATGGAAAGGAACTCCAGATATTTCGAGTAGTAAATTTTTAAATCTAATTTTTTTTTTTTCCTTCGAACTTATCTGTAGCAAAATTTGTGCAATTGAAGTGCCTTATTTGGAAGAATTAATGAACAACTTTTTTTTCAAATAATTAATAACAAAAACAATCCTTTCCAGTATATCTAATAAGTAAATTTATATTTATCTATATGTAATTTTTTTTTTTTTTTAATACCATTTGTTCATGATCTATTTCATATAAATTAATTGATTTAAAATTTAAAAAAAAAAAAATTATTACCCTTGTATAGAATTAGAACAATTAATAGATTAAATTTTGTGGAGAATTGCCATTTTTTGGTTTTCCAGCGTTCATGAAAATCTTACCGAATACGTAATATAAAATACCATTAAGGAATGTTTTTTTTTTTTCCCGTACATCAAAATTTAGAATCGTTAACAAAAAGATGGTTAAGAAGCATGCTATTTTATGTATGTTAACTAAAGAGAATTGCTTATATATATATATATATATATAATGGAAATCAATAAATCTTGAAATGCTTATAGCAGAAAAATAGCACATAAAATATAACATTTCAAATGCGTTACCATGGCGACAAATTAAAACGGGAGTTGATTCATTTCTGAAAATTAGGGGTGGCAAGTCGGCCAAAACATTTGACCCGAATTCTTCTAACTCCTGAATGGCCGAATGGCTAGCACTCTGGCGCTCGGTACCACAGGTTTCGGGTTCGAGTCCCGGCGGTGCCATGGATGTTTGTAGTGGTCCCGGTCTGTTTAGCCTAAAGTGTGTACAAGATAACCGTAGAGCGGCAGACCAAACCTAACTCCTGAGGTTGGTATCACAGACTCCAGGTTCGATTCCTGGCTGTGGCATGGATGTTTGTGAGGGGTTCGGAATCCGCGTTAAACTGTAAGTTGCGGTCTCATTAGCCCAAAGTGTGCACAAGATGATCGTAGAGCGACAAACCAAACCAAATTCTTGAGACGATTTTTTTTTTTATTTCTGACTTCTGACTCTTTGCAGTAATTTTGTGAGCTACGATATTTGAAACTAAACAAATACTTGATTTCCGACTAATACCGTGTTCTATTTACTTCAGACAAAAAAATGTTAGTTTTTTTTGCATATTGAATCAACTGAAACTAAACAAAATTAACCTATTTTTTAAAACAAGCCTCAACAACTATGACATAACTTTAAGAGAGATCGCATTACTGAATAATGTCTGGTATTTTGTGTTAGGCTTTTAACTGATTTGATTTATTTTAAGTAATATATTCTATGTTAGAATCTTAAATTCTATCAATTATGCGATTTTTTTTTTTTTTTTTTTTTTTTAAATAAAAGAGCAGTGTTGTATTACAAAAAGTCTAAACCATTCCGAGGTTATCGCCGTTATTCAAGACGCAATTCTCAATGAGATTTAATGTTTGTTCCGGTTGGCTTTCCTCCAAAGTGCATATTAAAAATGCAAATTAAATTTATTTCAAACGGTATAAAGATAGAGCAAATATCTTTTTCTTATTTGTGTTTGTTACAAACAAATTGAACAATTGTTTTCATGAACAATTCATCTTAATTTTTAACTATCAATTTTTTTTTTTTTTTCAGTGTTCAATTGAGCTTGCTACAGAATTTTTTTCCAGAAATGGACTTGTAAAAAATATGTTTAAAGGTTTTTTTTTTTTTTTTTTCCTAATAACCTCAGATTTGTGTGGAATCCATTTTGAATTTCCTTCCACTGTTAGATTCGATAGAGGTTCACATTCTCAAAAGTCGTTAATCAAGAGATTTTTCCAATGAACTTGTTCTCATCTACCAAGAGATTATTAATTTTTTTTTTTCTAATAGCCTTCTCGTCGTCATGTGTGACCGTCGCTAACCAAAACATTTTTTTTTTTTTATATCCTTCTCGTTGTCATTAGAGACCAACGTTAAGCTAAAGATTTTTCTAACAGCCCTCTCGTCATTATATGAGACCGTCGCTAACCAAAGGATTTTTTTCGAATAGCCCTCTCGTCGTCATCTGATATCGTCGCTAAGCAAGGGATTTTTTCTAATAGATCACTCGTCATTCGAGGCCGTCACTAAGCAAGTGATTTTCTCTAATGACTCATCCGAGACAGTCGTGAACCCAAAATTTTTTTTTCTAACAGCCCTCGCGTCTTTATCTGAGATCGTCGTTAAACAAGAGATTTTTTCCTCAAAGCTCTCTCGTCATCTCACCGTCTTTAATAATAAAAAAAGATTTTTTTCTAATAGCCTTCTCGCCATTATCTGAAGCCATTGTTAATGAAATTTTTTCGCTCTTGTTGTCATCTGAGGCCGTCGCTATGTAAGAGATTTTTTTTTTTTTTCCCTCGAAAATCTCTCTCATCATCATCTGAGACCGTCGTTAACCAAAAGATTTTTTTTCTGATAGCCCTCTCGTCATTATCTGAAGCCATTGTTAATGAAATTTTTTCGAACAGCCCCCTTGTTGTCATCTGAGGCCGTCGCTATGTAAGATTTTTTTTGTTTCGACCGACGTTAACCAAAAGATTTTTTTCTGATAGCCCTCTCGTCGTTAGCTGAAGCTGTTGTTAACGAAATTTTTTCTACGTCATCCGATACCATCGTTAAATAAGATTTTTCTTACAGCCTTTCGTCATTACCAGAGACCGTCGTTAACCAAAGCACCCCTCTTCTAAATCGCAGTTCTGAGATTCCCTCGATCGAGCTTGGAATCAAAGAAGACGGGAACGATGTTAATGAACTCTCCTCCCGTTCGAAGGTGGAGGGCTGGCCCCGGCCATCCCCCGATCGATGCCTCCCGAACAACGAACTGATCCACTTTCTGCGCCCAAGGTCGACGCCCCCACCGATCGAATCTCATTCGGAAGGGGGGGGGGTTCCTCGGAGGGACTGAAAGAATAGAGGGGCTTTTATACAAGTGCGCCTACTACATACCGTTCTTTTTGAATTTATCTGATTATCCAGTTTTATGAGACGATGAGACATTTTGCAATTTATGGATTTCTATTGGTTTTTAGGGTTTTACGCTCCTTTTTTAACGAACTTAATGGCCGAGTGGCCTTTGATACCGCAGGCTTCAAGTTCGAATCCTGGCGGTGGCAGGGATGTTGAGAGGGGTTCGGAATCCACGTTAAATGGTAGGTTCCGGTCTGATTAGTCTAAAGCAGGAGTCTCCAAATTTTTTCGGTCGCGAGCCAAAAATTGAAAAAAAAGAGGTTGGCGGGTCAAGAAAAATTTTGCTAAAATTTTAAAAACACTATACAAGTATTACAATTTAAATATGTTAATGAGTAGAATGAAATCGAGATTTCATTTTTAAAAGTTCCTTATATTGAGGTTCGAAGTGAGAACCTCACTATAAGGAATCACAAATGCTGATCTGTCAGTCTACTTCTGACATAATTCTTTCCAAGATTCATAGTCGAAAGCACTTGTTCACATATATCAGATGAAGCAAACACAGCACTGATTTTTTATGACCATGAGATATAGAATTTGGGAAACCTACTTTCGATATTGATTTGTAAGACTCTAACTTTGGCATATTTAGAAACTTGCTTTTGTGCTTGCTATTTCCGTCAATTTAGGTTTTGTAGAACAAAAATAGAGAAAGTAAAAAGATAGTCAGTCCTTTTGAAAAAAGGAAGAAAAAAAATAATATTTAATAAAAGTAGAAAAAGAGATGGATATATAATAGATAAATATATATTTTTTTTAAATTGCCTCGGACCGGCAAATTAAATTTCCGGAGGGCCGTAGTTTGGAGACCCCTGGTCTAAAGTGTGCACAAAATGACCGTAGAGCGACAAACTAAACCCCAACTTCTCTTTGATTGCAGCCATTTTTGTTACAGACTCCATTTATTCAATGCTTTCTCTTTTATTGCTAGAAAATCCATTACTTTGTGTATAACTTGGACTCAAAAAAAAAATGATATAAACAGAGATTCCTATCTTATATATATTGACATAAAATTGTCCATTTTAAAATTTCTTAACTTGAACCAATTGATTAGAGATGACATAAAACGGGACATGCTGCTTCGCAGGAAAAGATTACAGGTTCGATACCCATTCACTTACTAAGGCCATTTAAAAGGGTAAACTGCCATACGTTTTTACGGAATGAACGGGATTTTTCATACTTGTAACATAAATGCCATTACTCTTCTTTCCTCGCTCATCTGGCCTCTGATATCACAGGCTTCAGGTTCGAATCCTGGCGGTGGCGTGGATGGTTGTTAATAGTTCAGAATCCACGTTAAGCTGTAGGTCCTGTCTAATTATTCTAAAGTGAGCATAAAATGACATCAGAGCGACAAACTAAACCTTTCCTCACTTATTAGGTATTATAGCATTTTTGAGCAGCATTTACATCAAAGCTTGAAGTGTCGACCCATCACTAGTCCCTGCGTGCCATGCCGGTGGCCTGTGATTGGACACGGCTTTACACCTTGATGTGAATGTGGCTTATTGCACATCTGCTACAAATTTAACAATGAATGATTTAAAATCAAGTCACAGGAGAAAAAAATTTATGTGTTAGAGATTTACATTTTCCATGAAGAATTAGATTGTTTACTTCTAGTTTTTTTTTTTTTTTTTTTTTTTTTTTACAAATTTAAAATTATTAATCGAAAACAAAAGAGAAGTAGAATTCCAAATTTGATTTGAAATATGACTTAAATTATATTTAAAAGATATAAAAAAATTGTCGATAAAAAATTTTGGGGTTTTATGTGTTACGAAACATTCATGTTGTATGTGTATGTGGTAAAAACAATTTATGGATCTTTAATATTGAAATAAATTATTTAATAATGTTTCACATCTTCTTAACTTAATCAATTTTTTTAACATCCAACGTAAATTCCATAACAACATAAATCTTTATCTTTTTTGAATATATGAGTTCTTTTCGCTATTAATATAATCCTAGAGCTATTTACGAAACTCTTTGGAAAATTTACGGTGTTTACAAGACAAGGAAAAAATCTATAAGAAAAAAGAAACATGACATTTTTGAACCATAGCTAGTGTGAGAACAAGGTACGATTCCTGCTTGTGGTTTGTCAGAGTAATTTCTTTGAAAGAAAAAGAATGTATTCATGTATCTATTGAGACAGTTGAAAAGTAGGGTTGGGGGTTTTCAGAATTTTCTTCTGTATGGCATGTAAATATAACACCGTTCCCTGAAAATTTTCTCTGAAGGTATTACTCTCTTCCACCACTCTGAATGGGCTGTAGTTGCTCCTTTGTGCCCCTTGAGGGGTCTGTTGGCCGAGTGGCTAGCGCTCTGGCGCTCGGTACCACAGGTTTCGGGTTCGAGTCCTGGCGGTGCCATGAGTGTTTGTAGTGGTAGGTCCCGGTCTGTTTAGCCCTCGTAGAAGATGACTGTAGAGCGACAAACCAAACCAAACCTTTGTGCCCCTTGGGTAACGTTGAAGCTGTTACAAAAATATTGAATCAATAGTAATAAATGAGGAGGGTCAAGTGCTCAGTAGCTGTGCTTTCTAATTTTGACTTTCAAAAATATCAGAGGATGAGCCATGATGGTCAATTGGTATCCACCAGGAAAAAATAATTGAAATATTTCCACGACAATTTTCCTTCTATTGTATTCAAAAGAAGGACTTTATTTTTTTTTAATTGCTAGAATTCTCGTGCTAATCTTTGCTGTTCATTACAATAGAATTGTCTTTTCTTAAAAATTTTAAATTCTCCGATGATTAAAGTGACAAACAAACGGCAGTACAATTCCTCCTTAAAAGATCTCCTTTCCTTCTGGTTAAATTTTTTTTAAAAAAATGTATTGCATTGATTTTGTTCGGTTTCCTTAAATTTCTTCCTGCCTAAGAGAAGGCACCATGAAGCCCTTTTAGGGGGATATATATATATATATATATATATATATATATATCCTACTAGCAGAACCCGGCATACGTTGTCTTGCCAAAAAAAAAAAAAAAAAACGCATTGTAGAAAATGACATATCGCGACTATATTCTCCATGTTCCAATATAGGTATATACTCATTTTCATGGATATAGTTTGAATGGTCTATAAGATGAAATGCTGCAGCACCCGCTGGTGGCAAGAAACAATAAAGTGGATAGCGCGAATGGTTAGCGGATGTACTCCAATGGCCAATTGGCTACCTCTCTGGCCTTTGGTACCACAGGCTTCAGGTTCGAATTCTGGCTGCGGCATGGATGTTTGTGAGTGGTTCGGAATCCACTTTAAAACTGTAGGTCCCAGTCGTCTGTTTAGCGTAAAGTGTGCACAAAATGACTGTAGAGTGACAAATCAAACCAATCTCCCGGTGAGGGACTGTAGGCTAACAAATACACAGGATTGCGTTAAATATATTAACTCTCGGGATGAGAGACTGTAAACCAAACGTTTCTTAGCGGGAGCGCAGGTCACTACCTCTCGGGTGAGAGTCTCGAAGCCTACTGATCATTTCTCCTAAACGCCACAGGGAGCTCTCTTGCAGTGTATAGGAGGAAGCACAGTTACAGGATAACAATAATAGGTTATTTTTACTATAGCACCAGCCATTGACAGTGAATAGAAATAACGACGAACTAGGACTGAAATATGACATTTCATAGCTAGTTTTTGCGTGTTTACAATAACGCAATCTGTCATAGTTCGAGGGGAAAAAAACGCTCACAAACAAAACACGGGTACAATTAGAGATGTATAATACTCAACACATTTAAAGACAGATAATTATAGATTCATAGCAGGATTCCATTTCTAAACCGAACACCCGATACTCGTGTACGCGCAAGGTGCGTGAAACATGCCTCCTCTCCGGGTGAGAATCTGTACGCTGAGAAATAATCAAGGATATATTTCCTCTCGGGATGAGAGATTGTAAACTAAACGATTCTCAGCGGGAGTGCAGTTTGCTTAGTACTACATCTCGGGTGAGAGTCTCGAGGCCGACTCACCATTTCTCCTGAAAATAACAACAACCACACTACACTACACTACACTACACTACGCTATATCACTATGCCTGTAGCGAGCTTCAACTATGCAATTTGTGAATGGTGTGAGTGTGAGAAGTCTGACTGGGCTCTGTGACGCTCTACGGTCACATGAGACCGGCACCTACGACCTTAAGTGAATTCGGAACCACTACAAACACCCATGACACAGCCGGGACTCGAACCTAAACCTGTGGTACCGAGCACTAGAGAGCCACTCTTCCATCAAGTAAACACCATAGGGAGTTGGTTCTCTTGCAGTGCATAGGAGGTTTGGTTTGTCGCTCTACGGTCATCTTGTGCGCACGAGGGCTAAACAGACCGGGACCTACAGTTTAACGTGGATTCCGAACCACTCACAAACATCCATGCCACCGACAGGGTGCATAGGAGGAAGCACGGTTACAGGCTATAACAATAATAGCTTACTTCTACTATAGCACCAGCCATTGACAGTGAATAGAAATAACGACGAACTGGGACTGAAACATGACATTTCGTAGCTCGTCTTTGCGTGTTTACAGTAACGCAATCTGTCATTGTTCGGGAAGGGAAAAAGTAAAAAAAAAAAATGGCTCCGCGAAATGCGCCGGAAAGAATGCCATTTTTTCCCGAACTCATTTTGAGCCAATGTTCTTCCACGAAGTATCGTGCGCCAAAAGCACGGGAATTAATTACATTATCCGACTCGCAACGCCGATGGGGAAAAAAGACAAGAGAATATAAAAAAAAAAAAAAAGTAAATAGCCCGCCATTTTTTTTTCCTCTGTCGGCTCGAATGTCGCGCTGATGATCCTCTGGGTCATACTCCTCATTTTTCACTTGAGCTGCTTGTGCGCTCAGGAAACACGGGCTTTTTTTTTTACTTTACGCATTATGGATCATTCTAGAATCACGAGAGAGAGAAACCATTTTCCATCGATTTATTAGGGGGTAAAATGCATGACTCATTCATTCACTTTGGGAAACATGGGTTTCGTATTCTTTCTCGAACCTGTTCTGTCGTGGAATCCTTTGGAAAAACCCTTAAATTTTGATTTTAGTTATAGAAAGGTTTGGATTTTTTTTCTCTTTCAGTTTTAACTAATAATCTACACTCAAGAGCCAAAACATTATGACCACCTGATAATAAAGAGCTGGCCCACCTTCGGCGCGCAACACAGCTTCAACCCGCCTTGGCATGGATTAATACCAGTTAAATACCACTTCCACCTGATCACTTCCCTTCCACGTCATCCAGGCGAGTTCATTGCAAAATGTAGGGGTGGCTATAATGTTTTGGCTCTTGAGTGTAGATAGGTACAGTAATACCTCGACTTATGCAAACTCAAATTATCCTGTTTTTTTTTTTCCCCTTTCAGTTGATAATATTTTGGTTTTGTTTACCTATTATGCTTAAATCTTTAATGGCTAAAACCTTTGTTTACCTATTTCTGCTATTATTTTGACTAGACTGATTAAATTGCTGCCATAGAAACCATTTTGTGATCCAAACCCCCAGATGGTTGGTTTATTTATTTTTTCGTTTGGTAATATTTTGGTATGGTTTTACCTATTATTCTGTTATTTATTTTGGCTTGATAATTAAATTGTCGCCATGGAAACTGTGATCCAAACTCTGAGTTACATGTTTATTAATTTTTTTCTCTTCGTTTGGTAATAATTTGGTTTCGTTTGCCTATTATTCTGCTATTATTTTAACTAGACTGATTAAATTGTCATAGAAACCATTTTGTGATCCAAATTCAGTGTTAACGATTCTTGTTTTTTTTATCCGTTTGATAGCATTTTGGTTTCGTTTACTGTTATTTTGACGTAAATGATCAAATTATAGTCATAGAATTATTGACTTTGTGATCCAAATTAAGAGTTACGCGGTTCTTGATTTTTTTTTTTTCTTCTTTCGTTTGGTAATACTTTGGTATCGTTTACCTATTATTCCGCTATTTATTTTGGCTTGATAATTAAATTGTGCCATGGAAACCATTTTGTGATGAAAATTAAGAGTTACGCGGTTCTTGATTCTTTCGTTTTATCGGTATCGTTTACCTATTTTGATTTAGCTTGATAATTAAATTGTTGCCATGGTAACTGCTTTGTGATCCAAACTAAGAGTTACGCGGTTCTTGATTTTTTCTTCTTTCGTTTGGTAATACTGTATCGTTTACCTATTATTCCGCTATTTATTTTGGCTTGATAATTAAATTGTTGCCATGGTAACTGCTTTGTGATCCAAACTAAGAGTTACGCGGTTCTTGATTTTTTTTTTTTAAATTTAATTTTTTATCGTTTGGTAATATTTTGGTATCGTTTACCAATTATTCTATTTATTTTGGCTTGATAATTAAATTGTTGTCATGGTAACTGCTTTGTGATCCAAACTAAGAATTACATAGTTCTTGATTTATTTTTTTTCTTTTTTTCGTTTAGTAGTATTTTGGTTTCGTTTGCCTATTATTCCGCTATTTATTTTAACTCAATTGATCAAATTATTGCCAGAATTATTGAAATTACTTTGTGATCCAAACTCAGTGTTACACGGTTCTTGTTTTTTTATCCGCTTGGTAGCATTTTCGTTTGTTGTTATTTGGACTAGACTGATTAAATTATTGCCATGGAAAAACCACTTTGTGATCCAATTCATTTATTTATTATAGGGCTACAGATGCATCAAAGGGAAATTTTAATTTGTAGTGGATGTTCGTGTTTTTGCCACTGACATATTTATTGCTTCTTTTTGCATCCATACATTTTTTTAACCACATCCTAACGATTTTTTTTTTTAAATTTAGCTTATGAATTTCATCTATTCTAGTTGTAAAATTTTTAATTTCAAAACACTCAATACTTTTCTTTAATTCTAAATAAAAGGCATTCAGTTTTCCGACCATTGTGTAAGCATCTTAATTTAGCAAGCAATTTTTCCTTTCACAAAGATAATATTTGCAGACAACTTTCCTGCATACTCCCAGCAACATGAACATGAAAAATTAATGCAACACGCTATATTTATTGTTTTTTTTTTTTGCAATGAACCACACAACTATGCTGTTGTCAGTTAAAGGCATTATTTTGGAGCATAATGGCCCTTATTTACTACGCCTAAGTGAAAGATATCTTTATGAATATGGATGCCAAAACAATTTCGTTGCTGTCCCTCTAATTGGCCAATCCTTTGACTCTCGTCTCCATGTAGGGCCATGTCGGTCGTGGCATACATTAATAGCATTCCACCCTATTCCATTAGCGATGGAAGCCGTAAGTGGTGTTTAATCCGATTACATGCAAAAATCGCTTTATTCAACAGAACCTTTTACCATTTTAAAATTTCTTTTTCAAACAGTTAATAGTTTTTTTCTTGTTCTTTTTGCCTCTTAGCATTGTTTCATAAGCGGATTTGCTGCGAAGGGTCGTAAACACACAGCCTATTACGGATTAGCTGAAAGGTTTCGCCTTTTGGTTTTTCGTGGATAACGCTTCTACCATGTGTTGGACTTGTACCATTCTTGGAGGTTTATGCAAATTTGTGTGATAACGCTGGGATTGTGAAAGAGATATTTAATTGCCGTGCCGTTTTAGATGCAAAGCTACTAAATTTGCCTATGCATAACAAAGCCGATATTGATGGGGTGGAAAATAACACCAGAGCTTTGCACGTGTATTTTAGATTTCTTGTTACGTTTTGAATTGCACTCGAGTTATTATTTGGTATTTTATATTTAAAATATTGTTAAGCAGTAATCATGGCAACATGAAGCTGTAAAATGACTTGTTGAAACTGTACCATTATGCAAATTTGTGCGATAATGCTGGGATTGTGAAAGAGATATTTAATTGTCGTGCCATTTTTAGTTGCAAAGCAACTAAATTTGCGTATGCATAACAAAGCCGATATTGATGGGGTATAAAATAACATTAGAGCTTTGTACACGCATTTCAGGTTTCTTACAACGTTCTGATTTATTTAGTATTTGGTACAGAAGTATTGTTAAACAATGATCATGACAACTTGAAGCTGAGAAATTGCTCGTTGAAGATGTACCATTATCCAAATTTGTGCGATAATGCTGGGATTGAGTAAGAGATATTTAATTATCGCGCCACTTTTAGATGCAAAGGTACTAAATTTGCCTATGCATAACAAAGCCGATATTCATAGGGCGGAAAGTAACACCAAAACTCTGCACATATATTTTAGATTTCTTGGTACGTTTTGAATTGCAATCGAGTTACTATTTGGTATTTTATATAGAAGTGTTGTTAACAGTAACCATGGCAACTTGTTATAAGCTTGAAGATTTTTTTTAATGAAACCTAACACCTTAACCTAACAATATCGCTTCCAGTCACGAAAGCTGCCGGATGGCTAATTGGTTAACGCTCTGGCCTTTGGTACCCCATGCTTCAGGTTCGAATCCTGACGGTAATATGGAAGTTTGTGAATAGCTGGGAATCCACTTAAAACTGTAGGTCCCGGTTAAAAGTGGCCCGCGACCACACCCATTAGAATGAAGGCTATAATGAGCCCAAAGTATGCACAAAATGACCGTGGAGCGACAAACCAAACCAAAAAACTTCCAGTCACATGAGTATGTGTTGATGTTTAGTGGTAGAAATGGGTTTTCCAGAAGGAGATTTCTTCTTCATTGGCGCAACAGCACCATGGTGGGCCATTTGTCAAGATGCAAGCGAGTCGTACACCAAACAAAATGTTTCGCGCCAAACAAGACGTATATCAAATTTTGACTTATTCCAAAGTGGACGTATACCGACGTAGCATTGTATCGCATTGAATTCGATTCAATTCACTGTTTTTTTTAAAAATAATTATACTGGGAAGTATTGATAGAAATAGATGATCAAATTTTATATGTTAAAGCTTCTAACATAAAACAAGAACGAAGGAAAGTTGCTATCGTTGTTCAACGAAATGTTTCGATTTTAAATGGGACGTACATCAAGTTGGACTTATTCCAAAGAGGACGTATACCGACATACTATTTTGCATTGAATACAATTCATCCACTGTTTAAAAAAATTTATACTTGGGCTCATTATTAAAAATAGTTTTCAAATTGTATGTGTTAAAGCTTCTATCATAGAATAAAAGCGAAGAAATGTTACTATCGCTGTTCAAAGAAATGTTTCGCGTTCAAATAGGGCGTATATCAAGTTGGACTTATTCCAAAGCTGACGTAGCATTGTATCGCATTGAATACGATTCCATTCACTGCTTAAAAAATTATACTTGGACGTATTACTAGAAATAGTTCTCAAATTTTAGCTGTTAAAGCTTCTAACATGGAACAGACATGTTTCATAGAGCGGACGAAAGTTGTTGTTTGACCAAACAAAACGTTTCTCGTCCAAACAGGACGTAAATCAAGGTAAAACTTATTCCAAAGCGTACGTAAACCGAGATACCAATTTATAAATATATTTTTTTACAAATATGTTATAAACAGAAAGAAAAATCAATCAATAGAAAACACATATATAAATCAAATTAAATAAAAAACATTATATAATTTTTTTTTTTTTTTTTGCGGCCGTGGTTATCAACTGTTTATACATTTGGTTCGTGGTTTTCACACAACTCATTCCTGATTTGAATAAATAATAATTCAGTAGAACGCTGCCTGTCAGTTATCTGTCGCCCTTTCCGCAAAGCTGGTTAATTTTTAAACAGAGAGGGGGGAGTTGTCCTTTATGATGATAAGCAGATAGTTTATGTCCCCGTTTTTCGAGAAAAACCATACTACAGATTAGAATGAAGTTTTCATTTTTTTTTACCATTAAGTTTGTCTTAAAAAAAAAAAAAAAAAAAAAAAAAAAAAAAAAGAGAAACTTGGAGACTAGAATATTTTTTCTAAGACTCCAAAATATTTTTTTGTTTGTAATAAATATGAGTTTATCCAGTTAAAATGAATCGATTCATGAATAAATCGATCACGATGATGCAATTGTATCGATTCTTTAGATTCTTTTGTATCGATTGAAACATGTATACAAGAATGAATTTCTGTGTTGTTGTATGACTATAAAAAATATATTGAACATGATGTATGGGGAAATTTATTGTGTTAAATATCTTATGGGGGCCTGATGGCCGAATGACTAGCACTCTGGCTCTCGGTACCATAGTTTTCGGGTTCGAGTCCCGGCAATGCCATTGATGGTTTTAGGGATTCGAAATTCACTTACCCTTAGGATCCGGTCTAATATGATTGTAGGGCGTAAGGCTGACAACCTTATCCTTTAAAAAGAAAACATCTCATGTTTCGGAATCTGCCTGTAGGTAGACGGCCTTGGCCCACCAAGGGGCTGTTGCGCCATTGCAAAAAACTGCATTAAAGCAAAAAATGAAAAATTTAATTAAAATGCTTATAGATTATTTGAATCATTTATAAATATCTTTATGTTCATTAAATGTTGCAATTTTAATATGTTTAAATTTGATTTATTTGGGCATTCTAATTTTTAATGCCAAGAATTTGACACCCAGGCTTTAGACACTGATACAATAAAATTGTAGCAAATCCAGCGTTATTCAGTTGAGCCTACTAAACTAACACAATAATGGGAAAGAGGAGCGATTTTTAAAGGATCGAATGATTCAATTGAATCGTTTGGTGAAACCCAGCAAAACCTTAACCAGGCATGTCCGAGTGTGAAAATAATTAGAATTAGTAAGGATAAATAATAAATTATATTTAGAAAGTATAAAAGATAAATTAGAAAATATTAAATGAAATATTTATCCAATTTAAGTGTTTGCCTTTTTATTGATTTTATTATATCCTGATATAGTTTATTCAATTTGATGGTATTGTATTCTAGTTTATTCAATTTGATCATTTTCTAGCCCAGGCTGTTTACAGATTAGATGATTAGGCTCAAAATTTTTTGGACACAGCTTTTTTTTTTTTTTTTTTTTTTTTTTTTTTTTTTTGTCAACAATCAAGTAGTAAAAACATTCATTAAAAATAATTTACTTTTTTATTGTACTAAAATCCAAACGTTCCTGTTTTAATCTGCAGATTAGATGATTAGGGTTTTTTTTTTTCAACATTAAAAAACAACTCGTCCCTTACGAAACCTTTTTTTAATCTGTCCTCCCTTAAAAAAAAAAAGAGTGACCAATTATATGAAATGAAAGCGGCATCGAACAGCAAGAAAAAGGCGGACATCCCTGCACGAGTCTGAATCGAGTCGAGTCACTCCCTCAATGATTGCGTCGCGGGCCGGATCGAGCGATTCGTTCCCCAAAATGGAGGTCTTCCGGTCTGGACGTCGGCGCCGCTTCCGTCCGCCCGGGTTGAACGGTTCATTTCATTTCGTTTTCATCGCCTTAATTGCTCATTGTTTGCGCCACACCTTTCCAGGGAACATGGGTGCCCATCGGAGGGTGTGGGGCATGGGCGTTTCCAGAGTGTTGAACTCGCCCTTTTTGTGAATCGGTTTTTAGGCACTTCTATAACATTCTTTAGTGCCATTGCAGGGTTGGGTGGTTTTTTTTACAGGGATCTTTCGCGACAGATAGTCTTTGACGTTTTTTTATTTTTTATTTTGGCCTTGGAATGTTTTAAATATTGTTGTTTAGTGTTGTTCTTTTATTCGGAAAGTGGTTTTTTTATCTGTAATGGTAACTCTTTTCCAAGAAATTATTAGTTTATTTTTCGTCCGTTGTTATGCGTTCCTTTTAATAAATAATCTGGGCTATTCGTTAGAAAACAATACTACTACTATTACCACACCACATCACGTTACTATGCCTAGAGCTGGCCCCTATACAATTTGGGAATGATGTGGGTGAGAAGTCTGATTGGGTCTACGGTCATATGAGACAGGGACCTACTGCTTAAAGTGGATTCCGAACTACTCACAAACACCCATTGCACCGCCAGAATTCGAATCCGAAACCTGTGGTACAGAGTGTCAGAACGCTAGCCGCTCGGCCATTCAAGCCCCCTTAGAAAACAATAAAAAAAAATTTATTTAACTTATCAAAATCCATCCACGTTGAAGAAAACACTCCTACCATTGTAAACATTCTCCTTCCGCTGATGGCCAATTGGCTTATGGCCTTTCGTACCAAAGGCTTCAGGTTCGAATCCTGGTGGTGGCATATATGTTTGTGAGTGATTGAGAATTGGGGGCCTGATAGCCGAGTGGCTAGCGCTCGGTACCACGGATTTCGGATTCGAATCCCGGCGGTGCCATAGATGTTTGTAGTGATTCAGAATCCACTTTAAGCCGTAGGTGCTGGTATATCCCCACACGTTTCTCATACGACCGCAGAGCGTCACAGAGCCCAATCAGACTTCATCTCCCCCACATCGTTCCCAAACTGTAAAGGGACAATTCATAATGGTGTGGTGTGGTGTGGTGTAGTAGTGATTCGGAATCCATGTTAAATTGTAGGTCCCGGTCTAATGAGCCCAAAGTGTTCACAAAATGACAGTAGAGCGACAAACCAAACCTTCCTCTTATTTCGTTTTATAGAGTAGTAATATAATAGAGCGCGTACTTCTATTCTAAAGGAACAAAAAAATAAATAAATAAATAAATAAAAAAATGGGTGCATACATCTTTTTGCCTTATGTGAGCTAAGGTTGGCGCTGCATTGCTCTTTGACTCCTTTTCTGTGCGCGCATTTATTTAGAAAATATAAACATGTTCATAAGCGGGAAAATTCTATGAAAAATACAAACCTGTTTCATGTTAACATTCTTCTTCTCCAATCCTACATTTATTTATCCTATGTGCTGTTCTTCTTCATTGGCGCAACAGCCCCATTGTGGACCAAGGCCGTCTGCCTATTGGCAGATTTCGAGGCAGGAGATGTTTTCTTTTTACTGGAGCCCAATGCTAGATTATAATATATATATATTTTCAGAAATTAAAATGATGTGCATGTTTATATAAAATATTTATATTTTTTATGTGCCCTTGTACTTAGAATTAAAAAAAAATGTATAAAATTTTCAATATTTTATTGAATACCATTTAATTTTGGGGCTTATTTGACTTAGGCTTCAAAAGGGTTACTTTCTCTTTTGTATAAGAGTTTAAATTGAATGTTAGTGCTAGGAAATAATACATTAATTTAAGCCCTATCTTTAGGTTCAGAAATACTAGAATAAATGATATAGCAATGAGCAAATTTGATAAGAGTATAAAAATCTTATCTTCTGTTAAATTTCTTGCTTATAGATATCGTCATTCCGTTATCTTAATTTCAGACTTACTATTGACTAATACATTAATTAGTAAGAAATGTATGTCATGTGTAAATTGAGTAATACTTTATCAATACAAGTAGCTTTCGTCACAACAGACAAATTAAAAGTATAGAAGTAATATTGCGAGAAATTTTATGAGTCGCTGTTTTAATCGATTATTGCTTTTGGACAGGGGTCTCCAAACTTTCCAGCCTTCGGGCCATACTGTTTTCTCCAGTAAGTACCAAGGGCCAAAACCGTTTTCATTTTTCTGCCATTATCTATCATTTCTAGACCAGTCGCCGAGTACGCGCTTTGAGCGAGCATATTACTTGCTAACTACAAACTATTGTCAGTGAAAAATCACAATTACACAAATCTCATTAGTATTTTTTGGCAAGTTTATACCCCGCAGTTTCATTCGCGTTCATTTAGCTTTTCCGTTCCTGAGGGATTTTCAGGATAAAAATCATGTGTTTGATTCTGGATATATACATTCTAAACATCGACATACATACATATGCGATACTCTTTACCCCAACATAACTAGCGAGGGTAACCGCGGGATGTTCATTAGTTTATAATGTCAGTGGGATTCATTTCAATTAGATGTTATGCTTAAGTTAAATTTTCCGCGTATACTGCTTGTCATTAAGCATTACCTAGCAAGTCAATAAAAACCGAGTTATTATCATTCTGTGTTTTTTTTATCCAACTTATTACAGCAGCAATAAGCTATTCGCTGTCGCGGGCCGGATGATGACACTGGCGGGCCGGATTTGGCCCGCGGGCTGTAGTTTGGAGACCCCTGCTTTTGAATGTTATCTTGTGTACTACATTAACTTACTAGAATTAGAGTAATAATTAGACATAAGAGTAGAAAATTAACTTTTTGGTATTTAGGGTAGTAATATAATGGAGTGCGCATCAGGGCTGCCAGTTTGGGACAAACATACTCCTCATGCGACTTAGATATGCGACTAACATATGCGATGATAGCTTGGCAACCATTTTTACTGTTCGCTACTTTTACTCTATGCTGTTGGCGCGAATGAGAAAAAAGGTCTGCTCCAGGGTTGGGCAAACTACCGCCCGTAGAAAAGTTCTATCCGGCCTGCAGATAGAATTTTAATTTGCTGGTCCGAGGCAAATTAAAAGAAATATATATTATATATTCATCTCTTTTTCTACTTTGATTAAATACTATTTTATGAACATGGCTTGAAAAAATTGCATTTTGAGTTCGAACTCAGATTTCAAGATTTCAGTGCCATTCAAACACAATTGGATATTTTTACAATGCATTTCAACGTAAATTGAGAAGCAGTGAGGTCAGATTTCCAGGTTGAATTAATTGAGTTACGATCTAACAATCATCTCAAGCAGTTGTTTCTAAATATGCCGAAGTTAGTTTTTCAAATCATTAGAGAGTTTTTGCATACCGTACATTAGTTACCGTAGGACGTCCGTTAGCTTTTTTTCCCTAGCCCGCATGCGTATCTGTAATAATGTTTCCTATGAGCATGCGCGCTAGGGAGAAAAAGCTAACGGACGTCCTACTGTAACTAACGTACGGTATGCAAAAACTCTCTATTATCGAAAGTAAGTTTCCCAAATTGAATATCTCACGGCCAGAAAATCAGTGCTATGTTTGTTTTATCTTATACATGTGAACAAGTGTTTTCAACTATAAACCTTAGAAAGAATGATTTCAGAAGTAGATTGACAGATGAGCATTTAGCCTCGTTCCTTAGAATCAGTGCATCTCACTTCGAACCTCACTATAAGGAACTTTTAAAAATGAAATCGAAATTTCATTCGTCTCATTAACATATTTAAATAGTAATGCTTGTATATTGCTTATAAAATTTTAGAAAAATGTATCTTGGCTCGCCAAACTTTTTTTCTCGATTTTTGGTTCGCGACCGGAAAAGTTTGGCCATTCCTGGTCTACTCTCATACAACGATTCTCAAAAGAAATGGTGCATTTTTTTTTAAAGCTGAATATAAATGCAAATTTAATTTTTCTAAATATATTGAATTTATTTTCTATTAATAAATTTTGTTGTCATATTCTCCCTCTAAATTGATTAAAAAATGAAATATTTATTAATATGAATATTTTATGTTTTAATATATTTCGTATAAAATAAACAGAGTTATGAACAAATAACATTTCTTGTATCTATTCGTCTTCAGTAAGCACATAGTTCAATAAATGTATGACTAAGAATAAGAATTTCTCGGAATTTTCTGAATCCCTTTGTGACATGTTAACGTTTTCTAAATAAATTCGCGCAGGAAAAAGGAGTGGCAATGAAGGGACAATGAAGCGCCAACTCTAGTAAGAAAAGGACGGGAAATGTTTGCACCAATTTTTTGTTCCTTTAGAATAGGGGGACGCTCTCTATTTTATTGCTGCTCTATGGTACACATCAACGAAACTTTCATTTGTAAAATAAATTTAAAAAAAAATTAATTACTTTTTAAATTCTTTAACTCATTAGTTTTTATGAACCAAAGTTTAATTTCAGAATTTTTTTTTTTACTAAAATATCGAATAATGCATTTTCAGAATGATCAATAAGTTTGTCCTGTTTATTATTATTATTATTATTATTATAGAAATTAAAGTATAAATTCAGCCATTCCGTATGCACAATAGAATCAGAACAGCTATATCTGATCTCCAGAATTTTCAAGCGACCTGATGGTCAACTGGCTCGGGCTCTGGCCTTTAGTACCACATGCTTCAGGTTCGAATCCTGATGGCGGCATGGCTGTTTGTGGGTTCGGAATCCACGTTAAATTGTAGGTAACGGTCTATTTTAGCCCAAAGCGTGCAAAAAAAATAATCGTAGAGCGACGAAACCAAACCAGAATTTTCGAGCGGCCTGATGCCAACTGGCTAGCGTTCCGCCCGTTGTTACCAAAGGTTTCAGGCTCGAATCCTAGCGGTGACATTAATATTTTTTCGTGGAATCCACGTTAAACTTTAGGTCCCGGTCTAATTAGCCTAAAGTATGCAAAAAATGACCGTCGGCCTGATGGCCAACTGGCCAGCGTTCTGGCTTTTAGTTCAAGAGGCTTCAGGTTCGAATCCTGACGGTGACGTGAATGTTTGTTTGTGGTTCGGAATCCGCGTCAAACTGTAGGTTCCGATCTAATTAGCCTATATTGTGCACAAAATGACTGTAGAGCGACAAAAACAAACCAGAATTTTCGAGATTACCACACAATACATTACTTCTATTATAATTAAAAATGATTTTGCTGTCACTCATTTTGAAAGTAATAGTTAATAATAATAATAATAATAATAAAGGAAGTAAGAGCTTTCGCAATAAATAATTCTTTGCTATTGGCCCATCTTCTAGATGTTGCTCAACATTGAGTAGTAAAACAACATAAAATGGCGACAGAATGACTGTTGCCAGATATCTCCTATGAACTCTTGTTGACTTTAGAATAAATAATACAAGGCAGCCGAAAATTCTATTTTAATGCAGAATTAAAAATTAATTTTGCGGAAACCCAGACATCTTAAAAAAAAAAAAAAAAAAAATTCGACATAATTCCCGCCTTCATCCAATGAAATTAAATCTAGAGAGTATTTAATTTAGAATTCTGTATTCCGGCATGAAATCGAATATCGCTATGAGTAAGCCAGGAACTTCATTTTGAAATTTATTTTTGTAGTACAAATTAAGACTTTTTGTTTCTGTTCACTTCTAGTTTTGTTTTAACATAATTTTGTAGTATACCAAATAATTTTCGCATACAGTGTATTTATGAAATAGTTTTGTTGGAATATTTGTCAATTTAGTGAATGATTCTAAATCAAAAAGCATTAAATATCTCGATTTTGTTCTCTTTAAGTGGTTTTTCTGTATCAACAGTTGTGTGACATTAATATTATTCCCAAAACTAAAGATGGGTTTCCGCTGGATATTAAAATCTGACGTCGTAGAACGCCAGCCAATCAGAAGACAGTGGTTAAGTAATCTGGCTTTTCATTGGCTTGCGTTCTACTATGCGATATTTTAATATCCTATGGAAAACCACCCTAAATATCATTCATGATTATTTTTTTCATATTTAGTTTTTCATACATTATAGATTTTAGATATAAGAACTTGAATTTTTTTTTTTAATACTGTTTAATTCAAAACAAAAGCTGATTAAATGTTCATGTTTCTAATATTTTAATTTTAAAAAAAAATGGAGTTAGAATAATATTTTCTTAGGGACCTGATGGCTCGGTACTACATGTTTCGGGTTCGAGTCCCGGCTTTGCCCATGGATGTGTGTAGTGGTTCGGAATCCACTTTAAACCGTAGGTCCCGGTCCTAATAGGATCGTAGAGCGCTGTGGGGGTATTGTTACTCCGCGTCCGTGGCTTACCATCAAGTTACACGCGCCCCCTGGGTCATGCAAAGTGAGTAACATCGGTGCAGCCCTTATGGCGAAGATCACGGTCTATTTGCCAGCTGCATTAGAAGAAAAAAAAAAAATGATCGTAATACACATAACTCGATCTGCTTAAAAAACTAAAAAAAATAAACAAAATGCAAAGCAGGAAATTCTGGAAGGTTATATAATCCTACCGCTTCACCTTTAAAGAATATGCAAATAAGTAACACGAGATTCACCTAATTGTAATGGAGCCCATATTTTTTCCAAGTGTGTAGTTCCATGGCCGCTGTTTTAATGAGCTCATCGCCAAGTCCGGCCGCGTCCACTTGGTGAGGGGACGCGCTCAGAATGCTAAAAATGCATCCCCGTTCACATAGCGTCACGTCCTGTTCCGTGAGGTCAATGCATCGTCGACCACTGAATGCCGATTCAGGTTTTTTTTCCATCCACTTGGCGATTTTCTTCAAAAAATAAAGTGAGCATTTGAGGTTAAAAACATTACTTTTTCAGGATTTAGGAACTGTTGTTTGTAGGCGTAAAACGATTTGTAAATTTATCTGTTTGCGCAAAAAAGGTGATGATATAACGGAAATGATGATTCGATAGCAACCGATTTTTCACAGAAGCGTTCGATCATGAAGTTCGTTCATGCGCATCAGGTTTCCTGATCGGAATAAAGCTGTTACACATAGTATTTTATGTTGAGAGATTGCGAGGCGGTAACCATGGCAACTACCAGACGATTATTTTTATTGAAATCTGAGAACATTATTTAAGTCGATTAAAAAAACAAGCTACAGAATTCCAAACGATTTTCTTTTCCTGGAAAAATCTTATTTTTATTTTGAAATAACATTCTTTGCTTCCAACAAATATTCTTTTAGAACAATTTTACATTATTTAATTATATAATTATTAGCTTGCAAAAGAATATTAAATCGATATTACGTATAAAAAAAAGCTTGCGAAAGAAATTTGAAATATTATGTATATAATGCCAGTAAAAAAAAAAAAAAAAAAATTTAAGAAGACCATAACAATAGCTTGTGAAAGAAATTTGAAATATTATGTATATAATGGCAGTAAAAAAAGAAAAAATTTTTTAAGAAGACCATAACAATAGCTTGCGAAAGAAATTTGAAATATTATGTATATAATGGCAGTAAAAAAAGAAAAAAATTTTTAAGAAGACCATAACAATAGCTTGCGAAAGAAATTTGAAATATTATGTATATAATGGCAGTAAAAAAAGAAAAATTTTTTTAAGAAGACCATAACAATAGCTTGTGAAAGAAATTTTTAAAAGAAATTAACCAATAAGAAACTCTGAAAGTAGTAAAGGACAAAAGCATTTGACAAGGAAACAAAAATATCAAAAAAAAAAAAAAAAAATCACCCCTCTTTTACTCTTAATTCTGCCTTTAATAACATCCATTATAAGCAGCAACCATAGCAATTGCCAGACGATTATTTTTATTGAAATGTGAAAGCATTATTTAAATCGATTAAAAAAAAAGCTACAGAATTCCAAAACGATTTTCTTTTCTTGAAAAATCTCGTTTTAATTTCGAAATATCATTGTCTTTGCTTTCACGAGACGATCTTTTAGATTATTTAATTATGTAATTATTAGCCCGTGAAAAAATTAAAAAAAAAAAAATTACGTATAAAAAAAAAATAAATAAATAAATAAACCATGATTTCAATATAAGCAGTAACCATGGCAACTTCCAGGAGATTATTTTTATTGAAATCTGAAAGCATTAAGTCTATTGAAAGAAAAACTACAGAACCCCAAACGATTTTTTTTCTTCTAAAATCTCATTTTCATTTTGAAATATTCTTTGCTTCCAACAAATGTTCTTTTAGAACAGTTTTACGTTATTTAATTATACAGTTATATAGCTCGCGAAAAAAATTAAATGAATTAAAAAAAAATGTATGTCAAATTATGTATAAAAATCTGTAATTTATGTATAAAAAAAACCAGTGAAAAAAATTTTTAACGAACCAATAAAAATAGCTTGTGAAAGAATTTTTTAAATAAAATTAACCAATAAGAAGCGTTGAAAGTTGTCAAGGAAACGAAAAATTTTACCATAATTTTATGGGAAAAAATATCATCCTTTTTCTATTCTAATAATGCTGTCTTCAATAACATCCAATATATGCAGTAACCATGGCAACTTCCAGACGATTATTATTATTATTATTATTATTATTATTTTTGAAATCTGAAAGCATTATTTAAATAGATTAAAAAAAAAAACAACTACATAATTCCAAACGATTTTTGTTCTTGAATAATCTCATTTTCATTTTGAAATAACATTGTCTTTACTTTCACCAGACGTTCTTTTAGAACACTTTTATATTATTTAATTATATAATTATTAGCCCAGTAAAAATAATTTAAAAAAATTTAATGAACCGATAGCATTAGGTGAAATAAAATTAACCAATAAGAAACGTTGGAAGTGGTCAAGGATAAAAACATTGATCAAAAACTTCTCTCTCGAAAATAATACCCATAATTTTATGGGAAAAAATGTCATCCATTTTTCTATTCTAGTAATGCTGCCTTCAATAGCATCCAATATAAGCAGTAACCATGGTAACTACCAGGAGATTTTTTATTGAAATCTGAAAACATTATTAAGTCGATTAAAATAAAATAATAAAAAACTATAAAATTCCAAACGATTTTTTTTTCTTGAAAAATCTCATTTTCATTTTGAAATAACATTCTTTGCTTTCACCAAACGATCTTTTAGAACAATTTCACATTATTTAATTATATAATTATTAGCTCTTAAAATAAATTTAAATAAATATTATGTATAAATAGGCAGTGAAAAAATTTTAAATGAACCAATAACAGTAGCTTGTGAAATACATTTTTAAATAAAATTAACCAATAAGAAGCGTTGAAAGTGGTCAAGGACAAAAACATGATCAAATAAACGAAAAAATTCCCACTCGAAAATAATACCCATAATTTTATTGGAAAAAATGTCATCCCTCTTCTATTCTGGTAATGCTGTCTTCAATAGCATCCAAAATAAGCAGTAACCATGGCAACTTCCAGGAAATTTTTATTGAAATCTGAAAGCATTATTAAGTAGACTTAGGGAAAAAAGGGGATTTTTTTTCTCCTATTTTAGTCATGCTGTCTTCAATAGAATCCAGCATACAAATATTATTTTTTCTATTTATATTATATAAAAATTTCCAAAATATATTCTTTTAAAAGTAGTTAATAATTTATAAGTCCATCTTTTGAGTCATTTTCGTTGACAAAACAAATTGTTCCATTCCCAAATTGCTGCTATTTATGAACAGATTATGATTAAAAATGCAAAACCTTTTTTTTTTTTTTTTTATGAATAAGCTTTAAATGTAAATCTTGATTAAATTAGATTGTTTATATAATAGCAAATAGAACCGGCATTATCCGTTTACAGAAAATAAGATATTTTTAGTTTTGGCAAATTTTATTAAGAAGACACATGTTAAAGTGTATATTAAATGTAATATATTAGATTTCTATAACTTTTTCTGAAACAAAAAATTATTTTCAATTTAAGACATTAAATAAACTAAATAGTGTATATATATATATATATGTACATATTTAAAATCCAATAAAATTAAAATATATACTATCTAATATATACCCTCGACTGTTGAAGGAGAGTCGGCTTGCGATATTACCCCGACTTCTGATTCTTTCACTAATACCCCTTCCTACTTTCAAAAACGCTTCAGATTCTTTCAAAAACACTCCAGATTCTTTCAAAAATGCCATTCCCTTTTAATGCCGACTGTTTCAAAAATGCCAGACTTCCGACTTTCAGTAATACCCTTCTTCCGACTTCACCTCAGATCATAATGACAAGTTAATTCTTCCAATTCTTATGCTTCATTTGTTGCATTCCTTAAAATTTTGCAATTTTTTTCCACCATGATTTCCATAATTCTCACAATCAGCTGCAAATATAGCGAATTTTGAAAAATTAGTCATTTTCGCATTTAATCTTATAATAAACTAATTATTTAACCTTTCAGATCCAGCGTAACCTGTCTAAGTCATTCCAAAATAACATTGAAAAAGATCTATAATTATTCCCGCTACAAGAACATGTGTCGTTAATCTTCCCTGTGAAATGAACAAATCCGATGATTTGCATGAGTCCCAGCATACTTTTCAAGTTCGCTTATTAAACGATTGCATTCAGGAAGCCTGTTAACTAGAGAGAGGGGGGTGATCGTTTGCAAAGGTGACATTTCCGCACGTGAAGTGAGAACACTGTTTCTCTTATACTAATTTCGCTTAATTGATTCGGCATCAATCTTCTTGTTTGCGTCATCTCCCTTCGCTAATAGCTTCCTAACACGTATGAGTTAACGATAATTGCGACGATCCAAAAAGTTTCAATTAAAGAAAACTAATTTAAAATTTCAACAAATTTTAATTAAAGTGCGCCTTTAAACGTAATTTGACTATATTAGTGCTGCCATTAATTTTGCTACAAGAATTTGAATAAATTTAACGAAATGTGGTTTATTAATTTTATGTTTAATTAGGAAGCAACATATCGTTTATGGCCACCTATTGAGTTAACCAGAAAGTTCTTACGGTTTCCACCATTTAAAAGCATCGTGAAAACCTAAAGACCGCAACTTTGCCCCAAACAAGCAATAGGGTGGGATGTCGAAATATTTGCAGAGAAGTTAGCAACATAGCAAAGCCCAAACAAGCAGCATGGTGGGACGTCAAAATATTTACAAAGAGGTAGGGCCGCAACTTTGTCCCAAACAAGCAATATGGTGGGATGTCAAAATATTTGCAGAGAAGTTTGGGTTTTGCTATGTTGCTAACGAGTAGAATGGTCGGATGTCAAAATATTTGCAAAATAGTATATTCCCAGCAAAGACCAAACTAGCAGTATGATGGGATGTCAAAATATTTTCTCATTTCCAAAACATTCTGAGGACGAGGCAGAAACGAAATTCTTTGGACAGTTTTTTACTCGACGTCAAATCTGTTGATCCTGGACCAGGAGAAAGAGAAAATTAAATTTTGTTCATTTTAATTTGTGTGTGTGCTTCATCTAACTGCTTTTGTATTGTATTTAATATTAGGCAGTGTTTAAATTATTTTTATACTTCTCCCCCATCCATGTATTATATGCCAATAACTATGGTAATTGTTTTCCTATTCATTTCTTATGCGATAAGTTCGTTTGGTTATATCCAAGGGTCTTGTACTGATTTAGGAAGTGTACCGAGTTACCTCTGTATTTTCTTTTTTATTAAGGCTTTTACTTTGTGCGCTGTTGAAATGAATGACGAAATTTAGAATAGTTGCGGCTTCTTGAATGAAGCTTTCAAACGAAAAGCTCTTTGGGGTAGGAAAAAAATAATTTTCTTATCTGTTGCAAACATTTCTCAGTAGGTCGGAATGCGAATTCATCCCGCCACCCTTAACCACACACACAATCCCTTTGTCCCTCGCCGCACAATGGACCCACTTGGATGACGTCACTCGCCAGGGTCCTCCCCCATTCTTCTGGTGTTCAGCGAAGTACACATCCCCCTTGTGAGGAGGAGTGAGTAATACTGGAATGCAGAGAGGAGGATTTCTCCGCCGATGCCCATCGTTCGACCTGCGCAGGAAACACAGGGTTTCGAACACGAAGCATTGTTGCTGGATGTGCTAGTCACCCCGGAGATTAAGTATTTCGTGAAATGGGAATTGGTTGGATTGGTTATGAATACTGTCGGTAGAGTATAAAGAGAAAGTTTGCGGTTAAAAGTTACGCTTTTCGTAAAAGTCAAAAGCCAACTGAACATAATGAATTTTAAATGAAATCTTTCAGTTCAATTAGAACAATACGGTTCGTTTACAATAATACCAAACAATAATAATGAATTTTAAATGAAATCTTTCAGTTCGTTTACAATAATACCAAACGATAATCATAAATTTTAAATGAAATCTTTCAGTTCGTTTACAATAATACCAAACGATAATCATAAATTTTAAATGAAATCTTTCAGTTCGTTTACAATAATACCAAACGATAATCATAAATTTTAAATGAAATCTTTCAGTTCGTTTACAATAATACCAAACGATAATCATAAATTTTAAATGAAATCTTTCAGTTCGTTTACAATAATACCAAACGATAATCATAAATTTTAAATGAAATCTTTCAGTTCGTTTACAATAATACCAAACGATAATCATAAATTTTAAATGAAATCTTTCAGTTCGTTTTACAATAATACCAAACGATAATCATAAATTTTAAATGAAATCTTTCAGTTCGTTTACAATAATACCAAACGATAATCATAAATTTTAAATGAAATCTTTCAGTTCGTTTACAATAATACCAAACGATAATCATAAATTTTAAATGAAATCTTTCAGTTCGTTTACAATAATACCAAACGATAATCATAAATTTTAAATGAAATCTTTCAGTTCGTTTACAATAATACCAAACGATAATCATAAATTTTAAATGAAATCTTTCAGTTCGTTTACAATAATACCAAACGATAATCATAAATTTTAAATGAAATCTTTCAGTTCGTTTACAATAATACCAAACGATAATCATAAATTTTAAATGAAATCTTTCAGTTCGTTTACAATAATACCAAACGATAATCATAAATTTTAAATGAAATCTTTCAGTTCGTTTACAATAATACCAAACGATAATCATAAATTTTAAATGAAATCTTTCAGTTCGTTTACAATAATACCAAACGATAATCATAAATTTTAAATGAAATCTTTCAGTTCGTTTACAATAATACCAAACGATAATAATGAATTTTAAATGAAATCTCTCGATTCGTTTAAAATAATACTATACGATAAAAAAAATAATAAATCTTTCAGTTCTTTTAGAATAATATGGTTCGTTTAAAATAATACTATACGATAAAAAAAATAATAAATCTTTCAGTTCTTTTAGAATAATATGGTTCGTTTATAATAATATTAAACGATAATAAAGAATTTACAATTAAATCTTTCAGTTCTTTCAGAATAATGCTAAACGATAATAATGAATTTTAAATGAAATCTCTCTGTTCTTTATAATAATACTAAACGATAATAATGAATTTTAAATGAAATCTCTTCGTTTACAATAATACCAAACGATGAAAATGAATTTAAAATGAAATCTTGCAGTTCTTTCAGAATAATGCTAAACGATAATAATGAATTTTAAATGAAAACTTTCAATTCTTTTAGAAATATAAGGTTCGTTTACAATAATACTAAATAGTAATAATGAATTTTAAATACTAATTTTTAGTATTTTAATTGCTGTTGTTCCCTTTATTATAATACTAATTGAATACGGTTTTAATTTTTATCCTGTTTATAATAGTGCAGAACATAATGAAGATTAAATACATTCGTTACAGTCCTAAATGTAGTTCCTTAGCATACCGTTCTTTACAAAAACGCTTAACATACCGTTCACCAGTATTCAGTGAAATTTTAATATTAGCACCATCATCATAAACCCACTAAGATTATGAAAAAAAAAAAAAAAAAAAAATAATAATAATAATAATAATAAGGATTTTCAAACGATGAAGTATTATTATAGCTTCAATTTAGGATCGAAGAATAAATACTATTGATTCCTGTATTAAATTTATTTTTATTCAAAATTTCCGACTTGTCATATATTCTTATTGGATTTATTTTGATTTTTCATTCAACATGGTTTAAATTTTTTTTAAAGATAGTAGTTGGGACTTATTCTTTCATTTGTTTTTAAAATCAAAGTAATGAAAGTTTTTATTTATTGTTCTTTTTTCAAATTATTATTTTTTTTTTCCAAAGACTGAACAAAAATTTTTCACTGCATTAAAAAAACTTTAACGATTCTTAAATTATTAATTTTAAATAACGCTTTTAAATTATGAATTAAATTAATTACATTGAAGCTAAATTATTTATTTAACTTTTCAAATAATTATTTACCTTAAATAATTAATTTAAAACTTTATTTTTAGAATAAATTTTAATTAAGAATTTTTAAACTTTACAACTAACTATATTAGAATTGTAGGTCTTCATCGTTTTTTTTTTTTTTTTTTAATATTTCTCAAAAATAATAAATACAAATTAGTTAGGCTTTAATTAAATTAATTTGTATATTCATAATAATAATACTTAAATATTGTACACGTCCAATTTTTTTCCTCTTATTTATGAAATTTTTTAATTAGTTTGTTTTAATTTAAAAATGTAATTGGTTTGTTTTAATTTAAAAATGTAATTGGTTTGTTTTAATTTAAAAATGTAATTGGTTTGTTTTAATTTAAAGAAATGTAATTGGTTTGTTTTAATTTAAAGAAATGTAATTGGTTTGTTTTAATTTAAAGAAATGTAATTGGTTTGTTTTAATTTAAAGAAATGTAATTGGTTTGTTTTAATTTAAAGAAATGTAATTGGTTTGTTTTAATTTAAAGAAATGTAATTGGTTTGTTTTAATTTAAAGAAATGTAATTGGTTTGTTAATTTAAAGAAATGTAATTGGTTTGTTTTTAACTTAAAAGAAATGTAATTTGTTCGATTTCATTTTTAGAAAATTCCTGATTAGTTCATTTTAATTTTAAAAAAATCTTAATTCTGAAAAAATTATTATTATTTTTTAGATTTAGATCTAAAAGATCAAGTAAAATAGATGTAAAAGATTTATTACTAAAATAAAAATTCTAATTAGTACGTTTTAAATTAATTATAATTAGTTAGTTTTAATTTTAAAAAAATTCTATTTATTTCGTTTTAATTTTTAGAAAATTAAGTTAAGTTAAAAAGATCTAATTTTGAAAAAAATATTATTTTTTTTAATAGAATTAGATCTAAAAGATCAAATAAAATTAGTTGAAAAGATTCAATACTAAGAAACAAAATTCTAATTAATTCGTTTTAATTTAAAACTAACTATTTAAAATGAACTCATTGGAACTATTTTTAATATTCCTCTCAATTAACTTTGATTAATTATGTGCCGTATCCTCTTTTTTAATCATCCTATCTCTGATTTTGAGATTCACTGCAAGTTGTAAAGGCGAGGAGTTCACCTAAAGAGTCGTAACTGGAACCGGCATTTGTGTCGTGTGAGATGTGACCTGGAAAGCATCTTCACTATCAGTTCATCTGCGGTCAATTTACTGATAAAGGCATATGGTCAATCTACCGTAATTCAATTACAGTATCCGTTGCCTAATAATGCAAGCGAAGGAATCTGAAAATTAAATGGCGGCACCTATTGTAAGAATCAATGGCGAGGCAACAATAAGTTTCAGATTTGTTATCGAATCGTGGACGTTCTGTGTGAAAAGTATCCGGAATTTATGGTTTAAAACAATCGCGTAAAAGATATCGCTACATTTTTTTGTAAGTTGGTAGCACTGTACTGAGTTATACCTTGCAGAATTTAAGTACGATATATATGTTATTCGATTGTAGTTATTTTTTAAATCAAACATTTAATTGCTCTTGGGATTTTTTACATTAGGAAAATTTGTTAAACAGAACTTGCTCAAAATTTTGCGTTTCAAACGAAATTTTGTGTGCCGAATCGCTAAAAATGTTGTAAGTGACCTACGGCGAATCGCGCATGTCAAAAATACAAGCATATGAATTGTGTAAATCAGGAGTCTTCAAACTACGACAATACTACAACTAGCAGGCCAATACCGATAGGCCGCAGTTTATTTTCATTACATTGTAAAATTTATAATGTGCAATTCTTTAGTTCCGCTATTCGTTACAAAATGGCTCTGTATACTTCTGCTAACTAAGTATAATTGACGTTTTTGCGGAATACCGCTACTTCTCAGAAGATGACGCTGTACTACTGCAGCATAATATGGCAAGAACGATCAAGAAATTGGTGGTCAGAAATGTCATCTGAATCAGTTGGCTCAAGAGGTGAAGGTATCTTGAAAATCCATTCATAAGTATTCAAAGACTGATATTTTGGGCATAAAATCCCCGTCGCCGCACAACTGGTTCCCAATTAACTCAATTTTGTCCAAAAAAGAGCACCGAAATCTGATTTCCCGAGCTTCTACGGATTCCACCTTCATGAAACGCATAATATGTTGTTGTTGTTGCTTATCCCACTTGCTGGCCAAGCCCACGAGCCCATACGTACTCATGATTGAAGGGGAAGGAAGCAGCCTCTGTTGTGATGGAGCACCCGTAGGTAGAAGTCTGACTTTGGCTCCGCGACGCTCTTACAGTCATAGGAGACCGCGACTTGCGGCTTAAAGTGGATTCCGAACCACTACAAACATCCATGGCACCGCCGGAATTCGAACCCGAAACCTGTGGCACCGAGCGTCAGACACTCGGCCATTCAGGTCCCAAATGTGTGAATGCCAACGGGCACGCGGTGTTCGCAGGTGGTCACCCACCCAAGTACTGACCGCCCCCAATGATGCTTGACTTCGGTGATCTAACGAGAACCGGTATATTCAGCATGGTATGGCCGTTGGCTACTCATAATATAACTGGTGACAAGATATTGCTTAACATGGACAGCCTAACTCTCCAAGACGGCGCCAAAGTCTATAGAAAATACAGAATATGCTGATAATTTTTTTCGTCAACCGCGGTAAGGTGCACTTTGAATTCATTTCAGAGGGACAAAAGATGAATAAGTTAAATTATTTAGTCGTCATGAAGCAATTTGCATTGGAATATCCGTCTTAAACGGCCTGATTTGTGAAAGGACTGTCTGTTCATTGCACAAAACCATCATTGTATGATAGTTTTGCCCAAAATTCAACGAATGTCATCGACCAGGCACTATATTACTGATTTGGCACGTGCTATATTTTTTCTGTTCCCAAAGTTAAATTTACCTCTTCTTAGAAGGCGTTTTTGGCTAGATTAAGGCCGTGCAAGAAAATCCACTGAAGGAACTGAAAGCCATACTTCAGTCTTTGAAAAATGTATGGAGGATTGGATCAAGCGCTGTTATAATTTTATAGCACTCGATGGGGGGCCTACTCTGAAGGCGACAAAATAAATTGATTTTTGTAATGTTTGTTGAAATTATTTTTCTCCCTTACGGTTGGTGTTTGATTTACGTCATTTATTTCTAGATGCAAAGTTGTAATACATATGTGTATAATCTCTGTTTTATGCTTCAATCCTTTTTTTGGCTTATTAGTATGAATCTTGCAGCCACATTAAAAAATATTTTGCGCAATACACGATAAATATTTTGCATATCTGCATTGTAGATATTTTTACCGTTTTAGTACTTTTGTTGTTGATGCCATGCAGCGTTATCTACGAGGAGCTTGCAGTGGCATCATAAAGAAATCAGGATAATAGTCTTCGTTGACGAGTTTTCTGAATACCAGCGTATTTAGCTTCTTGAACAGTGTTCAAAGTTTAACTAATGCATCAAAAATTCCATGTGTATACCTTCCACGATTGGGTTCGTTAAATCTGTAGTCTGGGAGGTTCCTTCATTTGGATTGAAGGGAAGAATGAAAATTTCCCTAACCTAGATGCTACTTCTGAGTGTATTCATTCCGAATTGCAGTGCCACTAAAATAGCTGTATTATAACTGTTTCCGATGTTTATTTAGCATGTAGTGTCTTAAACAGGATGTGCTTGTAGCATGTAGTGTCTTAAACAGGATGTGCTTGTAGCATGTAGTGTCTTAAACAGGATGTGCTTGCAGCATGTAGTGTCTTAAACAAGATGTGCTTGCAGCATGTAGTGTCTTAAACACGATGTGCTGGCAGCATGTAGTGTCTTAAACACGATGTGCTGGCAGCATGTAGTGTCTTAAACACGATGTGCTTGCAGCATGTAGTGTCTTAAACAAGATGTGCTTGCAGCATGTAGTGTCTTAAACACGATGTGCTTGCAGCATGTAGTGTCTTAAACAAGATGTGCTTGCAGCATGTAGTGTCTTAAACACGATGTGCTGGCAGCATGTAGTGTCTTAAACACGATGTGCTTGCAGCATGTAGTGTCTTAAACACGATGTGTACTTAACATGTTGTCTTCCTTCTTTGCAGTGACGATGTCCTTATCCAACGGAACCACCACCAGCAGCGAGGGCAACGGCCTGCGATGGACCGTGGGCCTGCTGAACAGCAAGTGCAAGTACCTGACGGCCGAGACGTTCGGCTGCAAGGTGAACGCCAACGGGGTGGCGCTCAAGAAGAAGCAGCTGTGGACCCTGGAGCCCTACTCGGCGGGCGGGGAGGGGGAGGAGGAGACCGTCTGCCTGAAGAGCCACCTGGGCAAGTACCTGGCCGTGGACCAGTTCGGCAACGTCACCTGTGACTCGGAGGACCTGGACGCCACCGCCCGATTCAAGGTGGTGGTCAACGAGGACGGACGCTGGTCGCTCGTCAACGTCACCAGGGGATACTTCCTGGGAGCCAGCGACGACAAGCTCATCTGTGCCGCCAAGGCGCCCGGACAGGCTGAGTACTGGACGGTGCATCTGGCCGCTCGACCACAGGTGAGAAAACAAACCCTTGGTCCATCCTTGGAATGTTTTCGAACGTTCCAGGTGTTGCAGTTTCAGTAGCAGCGGTCTTTGGGTTTCAATTTAGGAGTGGTGGTCTTGCGCATAGCCTTTACACAAAAAGGGTTCTATGGATGTTTGTAAGTGGTTCGAAATCTAATGGGATCGTAGAGCATTGAGAAGGTAGTGTGACTCGCGTCCGTAGCTTATCTTTGAGCTACATGTGCCCCCAGGGTAGTGTTAAGTGAGTAACAGCGGTGCACCCTTGGTGATGGCATAAAGATGAACTGTCACTGTATTGCCAGCTGCATTAGAACAACATATTTTCTCATAACAAGGGTTTAAAGTTTGGTTTGTTGCTCTATGGCCATCTTGTGCACACGAGGGCTCATTAGACCGGTACCTACAGTTTAAAGTGGATTCCGAACCACTCAGAAACATCAACGCCACCGCTAGGGTTCGAATCCGGAGCCTGGGGTTCCAAAGACCAGAGCGCTAGCCAATTGGCCATCATGCCGCCGCAGAAAATTGGAGATTCAATAATAGCAGCCGTAATGATATTGGGAAAGCTAAAATCTATGTATTCAAAAATAGTTAGTCTTTCTTCTAGACACTTCTTAAAACCTTTTTAAGTGCTCTTCCAAGTTTTACATGGATAAAATAACTCAGAAAATTAATTACTAACATCATTATCTATTTGATAATACAAATTACCTGATAATGGTAGACATATTTAATGAGTAGCCCATTATGTTTTATTTTATAACTGCTATTCTAAAGGGGACAATTTAATAGCACATCGATGGAATGCATCTTTATGCCATGAACTGCTGCACGTCTCCTTGTTTTTATTATAATTATTGCATCGTGTTTATATATATGAATTGAATGCAAATAGAAATTTTGTCTCCCGACATTCAATGTGTTAAGTAGTTTTCATTATATGATTTTGGAAAATCACACGTCATTCAAGGCGAATTCATTGCCGTGAAAGGATTCAATGTCAAGAAATGATAGTCCAGTCCATAATACGAGGTGCCCATAATGCCTCTTCAGAATTTCAAAAATATATTACAAATAAAAAGGCAGATAAGTGAAAATTTGTTATAAAATGAGACGTAACGTTTAAGGGTTTTTTTTCCCCCATCATTTAAAGCGCCTTGCGTTGCATATCAAGAGGATACTGTTGCTGCCATGTTCGCTGTAACATACCCTCATCAACGGGGACAAATATCATTCTCTGCTTTTGATGAATCGTTCCTTTTTGGCAACAGTACCCTCAGTACAGTACCAGTTTGGCTACAGTACCCTCCCTACTGATGTGCAACGCAATACGCTTTTCATTAACTTTAAATGATGCCATGAGCATTCCACTTTAGTATTTTCAATGTTCGTATGACGCACAGTCATTTTTCGGTGACAAGTAGCCATAGCCCCCAGTTGTTACTCATTTTGCCCCACCCAGGAGGCACGTGTGACCTAAGGTTGTCACGCACATTATCTCACAAATGATGCCTCTCATATGTGTTTTATGAAAGCAGAGAAAATGAATAAGGCCCATCTACTTGTTGGCTCGGGACTGGACTCTTAACCTCTTTACAACAAAATGGTGATTTGTGTTCTGTTTACTGGAGGGCCAGAGAAAACTTGTCCCGTTCACACACACACACACACACACACACACACACACACACACGTCCTAACCAAAATAAAACAAGTTCCTTAATGAAAATGGTAAATACATCACTTTCGAGTGGATTCCATCACATACTGGAACTGATAGAAACGAAAGGACAGATATTCTGCCAAAAAAAAAAAGGAACAGAGGAAGTTCTTGGACAGTGTCCTGTCCCTCTTGAATCTTTTGAAGAACTATAGGGGACAAAATTAAGCCATCGTATATTAGTGAATTGTGATATCTAACATCAAAGGAAAGTTTGGGAGACAATCGGGGATGACTGGAGAAAATTAAGTGGAAAAAAAAATCGCAAAGAGGTTGTTTCCAATTTTAGATTAAGAACTGGACACGACTGCCTGGGCGAACATCTGGCCAAAATAGGGATTGTGAACTCTGATATATGTTTTATGTAAGACAAAGAAAATGAATAAGGCCTATCTACTTGTTTGCTCATTTATGTACTCTAATTTATAACAGAATGATGATTTGTGTACACTGTACTCGAGGGTTAGAGAAAACATGACCTGTTCACATGGTTAGGGTGCTTTTAGCTTTTTAAATTTTTAACCTTAGAACATTTAACTTGTTTTTTAAATCTTTTGGTCGTTTTTGTTAAGAATGACTGGTCTTTTCCCTTTGTAATTTTGATTTGTTTAAATGTTCTTTTTGTTTCTACGGTAAGTGGCCAAATTTGTATAGATTGAGTTCCAATAAATCCTTAGTAATAACATTGAGTTCCAATAAATCCTTAGTAATAACATTGAGTTCCAATAAATCCTTAGTAATAACATTGAGTTCCAATAAATCCTTAGTAATAACATTGAGTTCCAATAAATCCTTAGTAATAACATTGAGTTCCAATAAATCCTTAGTAATAACATTGAGTTCCAATAAATCCTTAGTAATAACATTGAGTTCCAATAAATCCTTAGTATTAACACTGAATTCTAATAAATCCTTAGTATTAACACTGAGTTCTAATAAAGCCGTAGTAATAACACTGAGTTCTAATAAAGCCGTAGTAATAACACTGAGTTCTAATAAAGCCGTAGTAATAACATTAATTAAGCCATAGACTGAGACTAACAAGACTGAGTTACAATAAAGCCATAGCAAATTTAAATGATACAAGGGAAAAAAAAACTTTCTTAAACGTTACTTCTTATTTTATAACAATTTTAGCTTATCTGCCTTTGCATTTGCGTATGTAATACATTTTTGAAATCATAAAAAGACTTTATGGACACTCTATACTATTACTGAAAAGATGTCTACGAAAATAATACGAAAAAAGCTGCATTTCTAGTTAAATAGTAAAAAATAAGAGGCAAATCCGTATCTTTCGAAAGCATCGGACGCCGTCGTTGGAGCGGACATCCTGCGAGGATATCCTGCTATTTTGAAGAATGGAAAGGGAATGAAAAGCTGAAACACACGTGCATAATGCGATTTGGATTTCCACTAACCTGTTTACTTAAATCACTACAAATACAGAGCTCTTCAGGTAGATTAACTCGTTTTAAAATTGTTTAAAGAATAAACAAACAAAATTTTAAATAGTAATACATGAATATATGACTGAGAAATTCCAAAGTAAGAAATAGTGGGAATAATTTCAATATGGGCAATAATTTCGGACACTTACTTTTATAGGGTTGCATATTTTATCAGCAGAACACCATGAATATACTATGTCAGGTTTTTATATATATATATAGCAAATATATATAATGTAAATTATGAAATACAAGGATACTCAAACTTATGAAGGCTGCCTGCACTCACTGTAACTTGGCTGTGAACACACACACACACACAAAAAAAATATTTAACACTTATATATATACACTCAAGAGCCAAAACATTATGACCCCCTGTCAATAACGAGTTGACCCACCTTTGGCGCGCAACTTAGCTTCAACCCGCCTTGGCATGGATTAATACCAGTTAAATACCACTTCCACCTGATTCCAGCCTTCCACGTCATCCAGGCGAGTTCATTGCAAAATGTAGGGGTGGTCATAATGTTTTGGCTCTTGAGTGTATATTTCTTTTCTTTATAATAATTAATCTTATAAAAACAAACTGAGAATTTGATGTGCGATGTTCTCGTAATTTAATTTCTAATGTTAAATCCATAGAGTAGCAATGAAATAAAGCACTCATCGCAGTTGCCAGTTTGGGACAAACATAACCCTCACGTGATCCATACACCTCACGTGACTTTTACTTTGCAGTTTAACATATGCGATGATAGCTTGGCGATTTTTGTCAACAATCTTTACTGTTGGCTATCACTTCTCCATGCTGTTGGCGCGAAAGGAGAAAAAAGTCTATTATCCTACAATAATTTTCAAATGAAAGGGCTCCTTTTTTTAGCTGACAATATATGTAAATTTAATTTTCTAAATATTTTTTATTTGTATGAATTTTTTTGCAATGTTTTATTATATTTCGTACAAAATGATTACAGTTTTGAAGAAAATAACATTTTTTGTATCTATTTATCGTTAATAAGCACATAGTTCAATAAAAGCATGACTCGAGAAGAATAAAAAAAAGCCAAGGGCCGATGCAGCGCCAAATCGAGTACGAAAGGGACTGGAGATGTTTGTCCCAACTTTCTGTACCTTTACAATAGGGGGACGCGCTCTATTTTATTACTACTGTATGGTTAAATCAAACGTTGTTGATTATTCAAAAATATTTATTTTATCGATGGAATATTTTTGGGATTCAGGTTAATTATATATATATATACAACTATGTTCACAACTATGTGCCAATCCCAACAGGTTATGCATTTCGATGTATTATTTAGCAGCAACCTCATGTACTTTGTTGATCGCCATTTTAAAAAGGAATATGATGTAAGAAATGAATATCGTAGAATTAAAAAGTACGTAGAATTCTGCATCCTTGCTGTCAATAGTTGTAGATCTTGTCAATAACGTGCCAACTTCACTAAAATGGCAAACATTGAATGGAATATTTTTCTAATTTATATTTTCATTTTTTTCCATTGAGCTGAATCCTTTGTCGAAATCTTAAGAGGAGAAAAAAATGACGAATGATATTTTTCAATTTAAGTGGACATACGTTGAGATGAACCGCGATATGTGACTTAAGCCCATCTTGAATCTTGTAAGATTATACTTGGCTTTTCAAATGGTCTTTTTCCTTTTTTTTTCCTTTTAAATTCGCTGCTTCCCTCTCTGATGCGTGGGTCATTAACGACAGGCCTCTTTGTAGAGCTCTTCATATGTTTCCGCTTAAGCAGAGAATGATGTCAGATTTCGTATGTTTGCGTTCATGAGATCAAGATTCTTGCAATTAGAACGTTCTGAATTTCATTAAAACACTTACATTGCTGATGTAAAATAAGTATATGATCCTTTCATGTTTAAGTAATCCTTTTTTTATATGTATTCAAAGAAATTATTTTCTTACTTGGAAATATTGTATGCTTGCTTATATGCTGTATTATTTTGTTGTTAGCGAATAATGGTAATAATAAAACACTCAGTAGAAAAAAAATAGTTTATTTTTAATCCGTAATTCTTAGTTTTTGAACTTTCTGTAATTATTAAAGAAAAAAGGATTATGCTACTTTTTGCAAATCCCATCTAACAGATTAAATGAGATTTTTCACCTTTTTTCCCGCTTTTCTAGTCTTGTTTTGACTATATGATGATTTAAATACTAAGTAATCTCTATGATGACGATTTAAATACCAAGTAATCTCTATGATGACGATTTAAATACCAAGTAATCTCTATGATGACGATTTAAATTAATCTCTATGATGACGATTTAAATACCAAGTAATCTCTATGATGACGATTTAAATACCAAGTAATCTCTATGATGACGATTTAAATACCAAGTAATCTCTATGATGACGATTTAAATACCAAGTAATCTCTATGATGACGATTTAAATACCAAGTAATCTCTATGATGACGATTTAAATACGAAATCCTAGTGGTAATAATTAAAATACTAAATTACTTATTATTATTAAAAAATTAAATAATTATAATTAAAGTACTGAATAATCTCAATTTAAAAAATCAAAACACTTGGAATTTTACGTGCGTGTCTATAATTGGGTATTTAAAATACGAGTAATAAAACTGGAAAATTTTAGTATCTTACAGTGTTATAGGAGAAATTCATGCAGTATAGGGTTACATTTATTTTAAATTTCGGAAAAATTCGCAAAATAGCATCAGAAAGAGTTTTACTGCTTGTATTGCTGAAAATCTAATAGATATTTTTTTCTTTCTGTTGGACTATTGTAGTACCAGCTTTATATCGTCTTTATTTTTGGCTCTTCTACTTTCTCTTTTGGTCTTCAGCAACCCATTTCTAATATTGACTCTAGTACTCAAAGTGCACTGACGTATCTCCAAAACTTATTTTTTAAAAACATATATAAATTCATTTGGTTCTAATGACCAGCAAGCTCTGTTTCCAGCAAAGATAAAGTTTGGAGAAATTTGTTGATCGAAGATAGGCGACATCTAGTTTTTTTCCCACATCTTGGAGTGAACATTCCCTAGAAGGATTCTCTCCCTGGAACCCAAAGGAAGAATGTTCTGTACAGTATCGTAGCCACCTCTTGGATAGACATGGGGACTCTTGGTTTTGCTACTCCAAATCAGAGCTAGCCTGATGGTCAATAGGCTAGCGCTTTGGTCGTAGGCACCACAAGCTTCAGGCTCGAATCCTGCCGGAGGCATGGATGTTTGTGCATGGTTCGGAATCCACGTTAAATAGTAGGTCCTGGTCTAATTAGCCCTAAAATGTGCACAAAATGACCGTAGAGCGACAAACCAAACCCCAAACCAGAAGTGCAATTTGTTAACCACTTCAAGCCTTATTAAGTTATAATAACATAAAAGTATGTATTACAAACACTTTTCTCATCATATCATTGCCAAAGATTCCAATATATTGAAACGAATCTAATTTTAATTTGCCGTTTGAAGGGTAATGCAAATATATAGTTTTTTAACAATGCTTTTCAATCCCCTCAGGTGAACACCATTGCCCATTATTTTAATGTATTATTAAAATGAATCTAATTTTAATTTGCCGTTTGAAGGGTAACAATAATTTTATGTATAATAATTTTAATATATAATAATTTTGTAACAATGCTTTTAGGTGAACCTGCGTTCGGTGGGGCGCCGCCGCTACGCCCGCCTGTCCGCCGAGCAGGACGAGATCCTGGTGGACGCCAACACGCCCTGGGGCGAGGACACCCTCTTCACCCTGGAGTTCAGGGAGGGGCGGTATGCGGTGCATGCCTGCAACGGGCGCTACCTGAAGGCGGACGGCAAGCTGACGGAGCAGTGCGAGTGCCTCTTCGGCCTCGAGTTCCACGGGGGACACCTCGCCCTCCGCGACCCCCAGGGGCGCTACATCAGCTCCATCGGCAGCAAGGCAGTGCTCAGGACCCGCTCCCAGACCGTCACCAAGGACGAGCTCTTCTCCCTGGAGGACTCCGTGCCACAGGCCGCCTTCGCGGGATTCAACGGGAAATACGTGTCCGTCAAACAAGGTGAGCTTAATTAACGGACGCCTTTTTAAATCCTGTTATCTTCTTTTTCTTTTCTCATTAATAAACACAACTTTCAGTTGATATATGTAAAATATTTATTCACATTCCAAAATACTTATTCGAGCAACCGCCCGCCATCAGCAACTCCTTCGCGTTCCTTTTTTCTGCCCTTGCTCTTACATTCGAATCCCCGTATATGACAACAGCCTTATATGGAGTTACAGGAGGAGGAGTTATGGAAGAGTGTCTTGTTCGTGGCGCCATCTGTTGTCATTTATAATGACAAATAAGTTGTTTACATGAAGAAAAACGATATGAGGCTTACTAATTATGTATCTGTGGTCATTATTGATGATGCATGTGGCACCATCTGACATATCCGTCGTAAACTTTGACTTTATTTTTGCCCCGTACATCAAACTGTAGCGACATCCGCCCTAAGAACTCCATCAGCCCAATAAATTTCAGCCTTGGTAAAGTTGTCGGAGTTAAAAGTCCTAAAATCAAGTGCAGTGCCTGTTGTCAAATGTAAAAAGTTCACGACTTCACCTGACGAGCACAGAGGACAGACATCATGAGTATCTATACCCATGCGGTGCAAGTGTCTGTTAAGAAAATCATGTCCTGTCGAGAGTCGGATAAAAGTATAGTCCCCGTTTTATCAGTTGAAAGCAGTTTGTTTATTTACTCAGAAAGTTTTGCTGTGCCACCTTATGTGCTGGCTTGTGATGCGTAAAAATGAAACAAAATAATGAAAATAAGAGACAAAATACATTATGATTCTTTATCACTGACGAATATTTAATGTAAATAAATTAGTATAAGTTGATTACAATATGCAGAACTATCTTCTCTATAACTCATATTTCACGATTTTTTAAATAACTAATAAAGTTATCAATTCGGAAAATCAGCCAACAACTGAGCTTCATCGGCTGTTAGTCCAGGCCAATCCAGCTTAATACCTTTTATATAGTTTGCCGATTAAATCGGAGAATACATGTCGAAGCGCAGCTATTCCCGCGCGAACGTGTGACTGGCTACTGAGGCAGGGGTCTCCAAACTTTCCAGCCTTAGTATCATACTGTTTACTCCAGTAAGTACCAAGGACCAAAACCATTTTAATTTTTCTGCCATTATCTAGATAATTACATAAATCTCATTAGTATTTTTTTACAAGTGGTTTTATCCGCGGTTTCATTCGCGTTAATTTAGCTTTTCCGTTCCAGAGGGATTTTCAGGATAAAAATCATATATTCGATTCAGGATATATACATTCCAAACATCGATATCCTTACATATGCGATGCTCTTTACCCCAACATAACTACCGAGGGTAACCTTGGGATGTTCACTGGTTTCTAATGTTAGTAGGATTCATTTCAATTATTTGTTAATTGTTATGCTTAAGTTAAGTTTTCTGCGTATTAT
Organism: Caerostris darwini; assembly: GCA_021605075.1. NCBI lineage: Eukaryota > Metazoa > Arthropoda > Arachnida > Araneae > Araneidae > Caerostris > Caerostris darwini. Next base: position 292,531 of record BPLQ01007770.1, read on the forward strand.
GCTTATCATTAAACTTTACCTAGCATGTCAATAAAAGCAAGTTATTATCATTCTGTGTTTTTTTTTTATCCAACTTATTACAGCGACAATAAGCTATTCGCTGTCGCGGGCCGGATGGATGACACTGGCGGGCCGTAGTTTGGAGACCCCTGTACTAAGGCATCACTTAACGCGCTGGCTCGTCTTTGGCGTTGAGACTATATCACGCGCTGGTGCGAGATTGGCAGCGATGACTGATTGCCACAACGGTGGATGGGTCGCAGAGCAAATGATGCATCAATTTTTAATTATTATTATTTTTCATTCTTTGGGGCTTCATGAAAGATAAATTTTTCTCCCGCCATTTTTTATGTAATGACAAACTGAAAATGTGAATAACTGGAGACGTCCAAATTATGGCATGCTGTCATCCTCAATGTAATCATCCAGATAGAAGTGCATGGCAGCTAACGCTGCCAATTTACTCGTTAAAGTCAAATTGTTTGTATGACATGCTGAAAAAATGTCGGGAAGAATTTTTCTATCCAGTGGATATCCTTCGTATTTCTAGAGGTGGTTTGCATTGAACATTTATAATTCTATAAACTTTAAAATATAATTTTTGATTTTATTTGTCTAAAGAGATTGTAACTTCTTCTTGATTTATAACTGTTACCATTTTTAATAGATGTATTCTTTGCGGAACACCCAGCATTTTTTTCATCCAAGTATCATCACGATGTACTTGATGAAAAATAGAAATTTATCATAATGTTGCATCATTAATGTGCACGAGAATATTTGTATTGATATGGACAGTTAATCATGATATGTACAAATAGGATTAAAGCAAAGAGTCTATATGAGAGAATCTTTTTAATACGCTTTTATTAGCTTCACCTGTATGTTTGTATGTATGTATGTTTGTATGTAACTCACTTTTTGGGCTCGATTTTGGGACTGATGGCGCCATCTACTGGCGAGTCGGTCAACTGATCCGCGATCGAATTGCGCTCTTCCTATTGGCCGAAAATTTCGGTGGCTAAAAAGAGGCGGATCTCAAAGGCATAGGAGTGCGATCATGTCGAATTGCGCTCTTCCTATTGGCCGAAAATCGCGGTGGGTAAAAAGTATGTAAACTTGGCGGATAACCGGCCAAGTGGAAAGCAAAGTAAAAACAATTATAGTTTAAAAAAACTAAAAAAAAATATGCTTTTAGAATTAATCAGACTAAAAAGTAAAAAATAAATTAATAGTTTAAAAAAAACTAAAAAAATACGCTTTTAGAGTTAATCAATCTAAAAAGTAAAAAAGTAATTGTTAACATAAGAATAAAATGACTGACGAGAAAATGAATGTCACTGTTCTAAAAGCGTGGGGTGCTTTGTATGACATTTTTAAACTAACTCTGCATTTCGGAATGAAACTAGTGAAAAATTATAACGATTGATATCGAGCACCCCACGCTTTTAGAACAGTGACATCCATTTTCTCGTCAGTCATTTTATTCTTACGTTAACAATTATTTTTTACTTTTTAGATTGATTAACTCTAAAAGCGTATTTTTTAGGTTTTTTTAAACTATTAATTTATTTAAAAAAGAAAAATTATAAATTTTTTTTAAAGCGATGTCGTTTTAATGAATATAAATTTATTCAATTGTTTGTGTTAATGCTGGAGTATCTGGCAATATGCTTTCATTGAAAGTAATTTTTCATTTCGTAAAAATACAAAGACATTTTCCTTTTTATATATTTATTACCTGTTTTTTTTGTGTTTATAAAAATCCTTTAGAATCCAAAATCCTGTGAATTCAATCTAATTTTTTTCCCTAGATCTTGAACTTAATTTTTGTCAAATAAATAATAATACACAGAATTTTTAAAAATATGCAAGGAAAATGTAATTTGTGGCAAAATTTTGAGCTACCATTTTATAAGCAGTTCGGATTAATATTTGTGCTTATGAATTAAATGAGCGATTAATATTTATGAATCGCATTTTTTTTTTTTATCCTTTTGTAGATAAAAATTTATTTAAAAATCGAACTGCAGATGTTTTTTTACGGTTAAATACTGATATTAATTTTGTATTTTTTTTTTTTTTTTTTAATTAAAATTGCAATATAGACGCCACTTTTTCAAAATTTCGTTTCATTTTCTATTCATTTCAATATTGTGTTCTTTTCATATTCTATATAATTTTTTTCTGGATATACTAGCTGTGTTCAGTAGAAATTAATACAATTCCTTTTTCATCTAAATGACCATTTATCAACTGCATCAGTATCTAAATTTTTAATTATTAACATTATTAAACCTTTTTACAATAATTATAAATGATTTATTATTAATATTATTTTATATTTGGAAATATGAGCCGATAAATTTTAACTTATCTTAATGTTGTTCAGAATAAGTTATTGCTCATTCACTATAAATGTTTTTCCGGTGATTCTTTGCAAATTTTTAAACATTGCGTTAGAGACAGTGCTTTTTCCCTCGTCACTTCCGGCTCTGCCAAATGTTCTTTTGCACATGTGCAGAGACATCCAGACAGCGAAAATCTTTTGTTCTTTTTCCGAATTTCCTGGAAAAGTAGAACTGTCGTGTTCTCTTTTCCTAGAATTCGCGAAGAATGCTATGCGAAGGCGGACAAGTCGGTATTTCAAACGAAAAATTATTTTGTTTCCAAGAATATTGTCTGTGAATTTTTCGAACGTTAGTTTGTAGACCGAATGTTCTTAATATTTCATGATCACTACGAAATGTAACATTTTCACACGAATATTATTCAACAGATTTCTTCAATTATTTTTTTAAAGATGAGCCATTGTTAAAATAGAAACTTTGTAAATCTGAAATGTTAAAATTTTTAAGCATATATTCAGCAGATTATTGGCGGGAAATTACGGTTCATTTATCTGCATTTAAAGAAAAAAAATTTTTTAATTTAATATAACACTTTAATTTTCTTAATACTAATTCAGAGTGTGGTTTTAATTTCATTTGTTCATTATTTTTATACATTTAGAATGTGAATTAAATATTCAGTTGTTTACAATCTTACTTGTTCTCAGTAATTTTCTTTCAGAACATTATGTTGGAATATCTTTATATAATTCTTCTGTATATGTGTTTGTGGACAGATTTGGATAAAAAATTTTTATGTGTGTTTGAGGAGGGTTTAAATTCACAAGTCCAGCGGTAGGTGGCGCGGCATTCTGGTTCTTGTGTACATGTGTTTGTCACTGAACTCCTCCTAAACGGCTGGATCGATTTGGGTGACATTTTGTGTGTGTGTGTGTTTGATAAAACATGACGAATGTTTTTATGCTATCCCTTTGTTGTAAGTCGCTATGAAACTGGGTAATAAGTTGTATTCGAGTATGGAAAACAGGTTTTCGCGCTATCCAATTTATTGTTACTTGCCACCAGAGGGTACTGCATCATTTCATCTTATATACCGTTCAAACAATATCCATGAAAATGTGTATGCACCTATATTGGAACTTGGAGAATATATTCGCGATATGTAATTATCTACAATGTATTTTTTCTCTGCAGGACAACGTATGCCGGGTTCTGCTAGCATATATTTATTATGAATAAAAAATATGGAGGGAGCACTTAACTCTTAGCAGCAGTTTCAAGGTTTAATTACTGAATATTTATGTTCAAATGAAAAAAAAAAAAAAAAAAACCCTTTTCTCGTATTCTAATAGATTCGTGCTGCAAGATATTTGAGAGGATTAAATTTTAGACGAATCAAATTTCAATACTGTTCTTAAATACTGGATCAGTTATTCTTGGGATACATTTTAACATTATGTAAATGGAATGGAAATCCGTACTCAGTGGGGAAAAAGAAGACCACTTTTAAGTTGATCTTGAAAATTTTGAATTGTTCTTTTATTAATCTCTGTTCTACAAATTTTTGTTACTTTTTTCTCTCTGTTATTTGCATAAATATATTTAAAGCAGGAATAGGTTAGAAAACCCCAGAGAACTATCGCGGTTTGATGATTAATTATACACTGAAGTGACAAAAGTCATGGGATGCCTCTTAATATCGTGTCGGCCCTCCTTTCGCCCGGCGAAGTGCAGCAACTCGACGTGGCATGGACTCAACAAGTCGTTGGAAGTCTTCTGCAGGAATATTGAGCCATGCTGTCTCGATAGACGTCCATAATTGTGAAAGCGTTGATGGTGCAGGATTTTGGGCTCTCGATGATGTCCCATAAATGCTCGATGGGATTCATGTCGGGCGATCTAGGTGGCCAGATCATTCGTTGGAATTGTCCAGAATGTTCTTCAAACCAATCGTGAACAGTTGTGGCCCGGTGACATGGCGCATTGTCATCCATAAAAATCCCATCGTTGTTTGGGTACATGAAGTCCATGAATGGCTGCAAGTGATCTCCAAGTAGCTGAACATAAGCATTTCCAGTCAATTTTCGGTCCAGTCGCACCAGAGGACCAAGTCCATGCCATGAAAAAACAGCCCACACCATTACGGAGCCACCACCAGCTTGAACAGTGCCTTACTGACAGTTTGGGTCCCTGGCTTCGTGGGGTCTGCGCCACACTCGAACCCTACCATCAGATCTTTCCAACTGAAATCGTGACTCATCGGACCAGGCCACGGTTTTCCATTCATCTAGGGACCAACCGATATGCTCACGTGCCCACGAGAGTCGCTGCAAGCGATGTCGTTCTGTCATTAAAGGCACTCGAGTCGGTCTTCTGCTGGAATAGCCCAAGAAAACCAAATTTCTCCGCACAGTTCTAACAGACAAATCCCTTGTACGTCCCGCATTGATTTCTGTGGTTATTTGACGCAGTGTTGCTTGTCTGTTAGAATTTACGACTCTTTGCAGACGTCGCCCTCGGTCGTTAAGTGCAGGCGGTCGACCACTGCGCTGTCCATGGTGGGATGTTATGCCTGAAATTTCATACTCTTGACACAGTGGATCTGGGAATGTTGAATTCCCTGACAATTTCCGAAATGGCATGACCCATGCGTCTAGCTCCAACTAACATTCCGCGTTCAAAGTCTGTTAATTCCCGTCGTGCGGTCATCATCACGTCAAAACCTCTTCACATGAATAACTTGAACAGAAATGAAAGCTCTGCGAAAGCACTGCGCATTTATACCTGTTCTACGCGATGCTACTGCCATCTGAAAATTTGCATATTGCTATCCCATGACTTTTGTCACTTCAGTGTAAAGTAAAAATATTAGAGATACCAGAAAATAATGGCGTTTTTGCTCATGCTAATATTTATCATTTATCAGCGCATTGTGTGCTTCCAAATCGTGTCAAAGACGTTTGAAGGTTAAAGTGACTTGTTTACTTGTAATGAATAAAACTTTTGTGTGTGTGTGTGAAATGGCCAGCCAAATACCAGGCATAGTATGCTTTTTGAGTTTCGCAAGGGTGGTAAAGCAACGGTTGCTACCAAAAGTATTTGCGATGCTTAGCCAAGTGCACTAGAACGTCCGTAAATGCGAAAGGTGGTTTTCTAAGTTCAGATCCGACAATTTCGATCTATCCGACTCGTATCAGGAAGACCAACGACTTAAGAACAATGACATGTTAAGGGCGGAAGTGGAAGCAAATCCGAGTCGGACAATCGAGGAACTGTCAAAACTCTCTTAACCAACCTTGGTCGACCCTCCTAGAACATTTGCAGCAGATTGGTAAAGTAAGCAGAGCAAGTGTTTGAATCCCGCATAATCTGTCCTGAAGAAAATAAAGCTAACCAATCCACCACGTGCAACTTACTGCTTCAACGCATAATACAGAAGCTGGTTTTTTTTTTATTACTTTATCACTTAAAATGAAAAATTGGTCCTCTATGATAATCCAAAAGGCAGTGGCTCTCTCCGAATTAGTCAATTTACATCACAATAATGCGCGTGTTTGATGGAGCATTCGTGGTTCGATCCCAATGGAGTATGCACGGTTTTGATTCACGAGATCCCAATGTGTTTGATGGAGTATTTGCGGAACCAATCATTTTGAAGTGCCGAAACATTAACAAACTGTGAATGCATACCTAATGCTTAGGTTTAACCTTTACCGTGAACAACTGGATCGAGTAAATCAATCTTTAATTGAAAAGTGTGCTTTATTCTGCAACACGATATTGCAAGACAATCCATGAATTAATGAATAGAGTGGGGCGTGGTACTGCTTCACCTATCATATTCGCCTGACGTTACAGCATCGGATTTCCATTTATTCCGATTGCGACAACTCTTTCTACATGACAAAAAAAAAAAAAAAAAAAAATTGAAAATTTGTATATTCAAAATGCCATCTCCAAATATTTTGCTCAAAAACCAATTGAATTTTATCTATTCGGCATTGAAAATTTGCACACTAGATGGCAAAAGGTTGTTGATAATGAGTGTGATTACATGATTGGCCAAAAACAAAAACTTGGTGAAAATTTATTTCTTTGAACTTAATATGAGAAAAGACATTACTTCCTCTCCCCCTCAAAAAAAATATATGTATATACACTCAAGAGCCAAAACATTGACCACCCCTACATTTTGCAATGAACTCGCCTGGATGATGTGAAGGCACGTGATCAGGTGGAAGTGGTATTTAAATGGTATTAAGTGGTGGTATTAATCCATGCCAAGGCGGGTTGAAGCTGTGATGCGCCAAAGGTGGGCCAACTCGTTATTGAAAGGTGGTCATAATGTTTTGGCTCTTGAGTATATATATATATATATATATATATATATATATATATATATTCATAAATGTATAGCTCAAATTATTATGAAAAAAGCCCGACTCGTGGCTCACTGGAAATGCGCGCCACTTGTGAGCGTTAGGGCCGAGATTCAGTCCGCTGACGGCTTTGTTCTAGACTCTATTTAAAAAAAAATTAGGAGACTCGACGGCGTTTGGGATGCTCAGCATCTTGCCTCATGAGTTGGACTACCTGATGAGTTTTCCTGGTTTTCTTCCATACGATTTAAAAATGCCGGGTGGTTCCCTCTAAAGGTCCCCCGGAGGGAAATTCCCTCCTTCTTCAGCGACTCGGAACCAAGTCGGATTTCTACCTACGTATGCTCCAACACATCGCAGGCTGCCTCTTGGCCTTCATCCATGAGGATGTCTGTCCCATACCATGTCTAATGAGGATTAGACAGAACAACAACATTATGAAAGAAACTAAAAAAAATATATATATATATATATATTTTTCATTTACTGGCTGTCCAATTTTCTGTTTATTGTATAAATTGATAATGTTACCTTTTTTTTAATGTTTTTTACACTTTATAATAAAGTTAGATAATTAAGTGGAATATATTTTACTTATGAATAATATTGCTTTAATAATCAATCTTAAGTGTAGAATGCCCTCAAACTAAAATTATAAGTTAAATTTACCTTACACATTTTATAGAATGATAACAAATTATTACAATTTTAAAGTTAATTGAGTTGTGCTTATTTTTTTCAACTTTGTGTTTTGCTTTACATTGAAATAAAGTATTTTTTTAAAAATAGGAGTGGATGTGACAGCCAACCAAGATGAGATTTCTGACCACGAAACATTCCAACTCGAATACAATGACAAAACCAAGAGCTGGCACATTCGCACCATGCAAGACAAATACTGGTCCCTGGACAGCAGTGGTGGTATACAAGCCAATGCTTCGAAGGGGTAAGTGAATCAGGATGATTCTCTTGAACACTTGTTTTTTATGAAAAATATTGTACACCAAGTTTTCTGTTTTCTAAAGATTGATTTAAATCATAACAAAGTTATAACAACAGAATTCTACCCCTCGTTAATACCATTGATGATATTGTTCATTGTGACAATTGCCATCGCTAGAGAGGTAACAAGTAAAAACAAACAGGTTGTTTTTAAAGACTTTTTAAAATGTAGGGAGTTTTGTTTTACTGAAGAAAAAATCAATAGATTTAAGCAAAAACCGCACATCCATCCTATTTATTCAAGGTTTAAATCATCCTCTCTGTAACCACGAGCAATCCTTTGATTTTCTAACACACCGTGGCCCACCTTGAATATTTGTGAGAGTATCACAAATGTATCACACTTTTACAAAGTATATTTATTTTAGAATGGCCAAAGTAGTGAAAACCAATGTATTAAAAAAATACATCATGTGTGCATCCATATATTCAAAAGTGAACTTTCAAAATGATGAGAAAAAATTAACTTTGATTTTAAAATAATATTCTTTCGAATATATGACAGTTATTGCCTGTTTTTTCAAGCCAATGCTTCAAAAAGGTAAATGAATGTGGATGATTCTCTTTAGCATTTATTTGTTTTTATGAAAAATATTTTACATCAAGTTCTTTGTGTGTTCTAAAGATTGATCTAAATCAGGGGTGGCCAACACAAATGATCTTGCGGGCCACTTTGGAAATGCACCCTAACTCTGCAGGCTGTGTATAAATTTATACATCCCCATATTAGAATTAGACCCACTACAGACATTTTTTTTGGAATGAAACATTGAAACACAATGTTTTATTATTATTGAATTTACTATTATTCTCGTATGTAAACATAGATAATATAAGTTATACTAAATGCACATTCTAAATAAATATATAACACAAAAAATGAATTAAATTTGAGAAATATAAAGAATATATAAATATAAACGAAATCATTAAAAAAAATTTATTTTACGAGTGCAATATTTGTTTCTCCTCTTAGCTTTTGCAAATCGATCTCAATTTGGGTATTTGCACATTGCAATGGGTGTTGCGTCCGTTATGTTTGAGCATATTTTGTGTTTGGTCAATTTCATTTTCAAGGAAGGAAATTTTTTTTTCAGTTGTAAGTTGAACCAAAACAGCTAACAACTTTTTGTGCCAGATTTCTCAAATTAGACCCTATGGATGCACAAATAATGCATTTTTTAATACATTAATTTTCACTACTTTGGACATTATAAAATAAATAGATTTTGTAAAAGTGCGATAAATCTCACTGTTTGGAAAAATATTCAAAGCGGGGCCGCATACGAACCGCGGGGTGGCCACCTTTGATCTAAATCATAACAAATTGGTTATAATAACGGAATTCTACCCCCTCGTTAATACCATTGATGATATTGTTCATTGTGACAACTGCCTTCATTAGAAGTAACAAGTAAAAACATACAGTTGCTTTAGACTTTTCAATGTTTATAATAGATCCCATCCTGTCTTCTTTTATTTATTCAAGGCCATCATTATCATCTCTGTAGCCACAAGCAATCCTTTGATTTATTATAACAATTTTAACAAACTGATCAATACAAATTTATGGCCTTTCATAAAGTAACATTTGATTTAAAAAAAAAAAAAACATTATTTTTCAGTCCTTCCAGTGGACTTTTCACTCTGGAATGGCTTCCAGAAGGTAGCATGGCTTTCAAGGCAAACAATGGAAAATATGTCGCTGCCAAGAAGAGCGGGCATCTTTATGCAAACAGCGACAAAGTAGAAGACATGGAAAAGTTCTACTTTTACCTAATCAACCGCCACACACTTGTTCTGAAGTGCGATCAAGGATTTGTGGGTTACAAGAGTGCTGCTTCTCCAAAGCTTGAATGCAATAAAGCTACTTATGAAAGCATATTCATCGAGAGAGATGAAAAGGGCTTGTGCTTCTTTAAAGGTAATTTTTCTAGCTTTTCAAAAAAAACCTTTTCAGTTATTAAAGATGAATTTTTAAAATTAATTGTAATTGTAAAAAAAAAAAATTATACTTTATTGTAGTCAAAAAATTTGTATCAATTCTGTTTCAAAGTTTTGTAGTTAAATAATAATTTTTTATAACTAAATTTTAACACACAGCAATAAACTATTTTTGAAAATAGTTAAAATTTTCAGTATGATTTTAAAACTTATGGATCGCAAATTTGCTGGTAAGTATCCAGCAAATTTGCAAAATGGTAAGCATCCAGTTTAATGGTAGAAATAGATAGGGGTGCTGGAGTTTATAACAGGTAGTCTCAATAGAGCCATTGTACAAATTTTGATGGTGAAGTGGCTGCCGGCATTGATAGAGATTGCTTGCAGAGAAGAACAGAATATCATGATATTTATCGATTCCCAGGCCACTATTATAGCTATTTCTTCTGTTATGCCTTCAAAAAATAGTTTTGTTCTTGAATGCCAACTTTTATTTGATTCCTTGATAGAAGATGGATGCAATGTTACCCTGCAGTGAATACCAAGTTACTGTGGTATTGCAGGTAACGAATTTGCATATACCCTTGCTAAAGCCAGCAACCAGATCCCCTATTAACTATCGTAATATTAAGAGAATTATTACAGCTAAGGCGAGATATCGTGAAATCATTTCCAACTCAGTCAGAGGGAAGACTCTTAATGGATAATCCCATTCCATGTGATTTGCACCAGGCATGTAGGAGTAGCCAATTTCCTAACAATAACTGGACATGATTATCTTGGGAAACGCCTTCACAGATTTGAACTAGCAGACTCTCCGACTTGCCCACTTTGCTTGACTCATTCTGACATGAATGGTATAATTACATGAACTAATTGAAGTAGTAGCTGTCAATATTGCAAAAGATTTTCATTATTTTGCATGTTTCTGAACTGTATTGGGCTGCCTGTCATAGACTGTTGGCGGTCATATCAAGGTTAAAAAGAAAAAACTTGTTAGGGGTTCTCTTCAAATAGAAATTGCTTCTTTGAAAAAAAAAAGTATGTTTATATCCTAGTATGTGTGGAAATTTTTCCTTTTAATGGCTTATAATCTGAAATTTTAAATTATTTTTTGCAATTAAAATCCCTCCTAAATGTGACATTTCCTCTGCTAGGACACTACTCTTGCCAATTTTTCACGACATCTGTGGTCGGACTATATGTATATTTTCTGTATTTGTATACATTTTCCTGTATGTGTTCAAGATGTATATAGAAATTAGAAAAACTATATGTATACATTTTTATTTATATATAATATACAGTATTTTAAAAGAATTTTTTTTTCATTTAGGGAATAATGGAAAATTTTGGCATACAAATGGCGATGGTACCATCTCGGTTGATTCCGACTCCAGCCAAGGATTTTACATCGAGTTAAGAGAGCCTTCCAAGCTATGCATCAAAACTAAAGATGGAAACTATATTGTAGCCGAGAAGAATGGCGCCTTCAAAGTTGGAGGATCTGACCCCGCAACAGCTACAACGTGGGAATACTAACTTCATTCTCCCAGAAAAAGAAGACTCTTTTGCTCATCACTCAGTGTTAAGTGTGTGTGTAGTTTCTCTTTCCAAAGATACATACACTAACAGTGCTAGATGCTGGTAAAAAAATGTGCATGTTTTTTTTGTATTTTTACAGTTAAATAATTTACCAGCATTTGATTGTTAAATTTTTTTTTTTACTCTATTATTTATTTTAAGTTCCTTTAGTAAGCATACCTGTAACTGCTGGCGGTATTGTAAGTGCCAATTTGGGTAAAGGGATCTGATTTTTCTGAAATTCAAATATTCCATTTTGGTTGCATCTTTTAAAATGTACACCTAGCTTTTTTTTTTTTTTTTTCCCCAATCCGAACTGAAATTTAAAAATAAAATAGAATTTTTTTTATAGAAATGTATTACTACTCATTCCATTTTGGAGATTGTCTTGTTGATACCCAACTGCATACTTTATGTATGTCATAGCTTTTTGTGACTTTCTTTTATATATATATATTATACACACACATACATAAATAAGTTTACTCTATGATGTCTGTATTTGTCTTTTTATGTTTTTCTACTTTTCAATACATATTTGTACATGATTTCTATGAAGTGAGATTTTATACCATTTTGAAGTCATACTCAAATTTTTCTTGTGGTCAATGGAGGGTTGTAATGAAAAACAACCCAAGATTTGTTACTCGTAAAATAAAAATTGTGAATTTTCTGTCTTGCAATTATGTAAAAAAAAAAAATAATAAATAAAGTCACTTTAGTAGCCTTTTCATCTTTTTATTTAAAAATTTTAAATTTCATGTATGACTTGCAATTCAATTTTTTAAATATAATTCTAAACTTGAAAAAAAAAAACTATTTTACATTTTTAAAAAATAAAATGCATTTCATTTGTAGAGCTCTGGACTATTTTCGATGTACAAATTTTAAAATAGAAAATTATACGAAATTTTTAAATAGAGCTGTCATGCATATTATTTTTTTAAGCCTTTTCAGATTTCTTTTTTGCTAAATTTCGATTAGACAATTCAATTCATAGATTCAATTTATAATTTAAAAAAAAATTTATTTAAATAGACAAAATTAAATTTAGTATAAACATATTATGTATACTATTTATTCTGATTGTTACATATAATTCAGATATTTTTTGGATAAAATTTAATTGATATGTAATTTTCCTCTAATGATGCTCTAGGGGAAAGGGTTTTCGTTTGTCACTGTACTGTAATTTTAATTATGATAGCTGAACAAACATCCATGCCATGGCCAGAATTCAAACCTTAAGCGTGGGTACCAAAAGCCAGAATGCTAGCTACTTGGCCCACAGGGGAAAGGTAATATGCATTAAATGCCTTTCGCCTGGAAACAGTGCTATATTTTTCGTAGGAACAATGTTACAATATATATATATATACACTGACTACCAATAAGTATTTGGACACCTATGCAAATGACGATATCTGCGGTCCTGAGGTACGTCACGGACTCCGCCGGTATATATCGTGTAGGAAACAGCATCGGCATTAGTCGCATGCAAGATGCCGCGCAGTTCGGAGCTCTCTGATTTCGAGAAAGGTATAATTATCGGGTATCACAAATGTGGCCGATTTTTAAGGGACATATCTAGCTATCTAAAGTATCCAAAATCGACAGTGGCCTATGTGATTAAAGGCTTGTTCCCACCGAGGCGAGAGACGTGAAGATTCAAGAGGCAAGCGACAAAATTTTTTCGACCCCTTCACAGCGAAACGTCAGAAATAGCATTACGCCTAGTAAAAAACCGCTTCGAGTTGAAAGTTGGGTAACTCCAAGCGGCGGACTGCAAACCGGTTTCAGGCGACCGCGGTGAAGCTAGTGATTGGTCAAATTTTTTCGCTTACGTCTTCTCGCCTTGGTGAGCACGAGCCTTAAGAAGTGGAAGGTGAGCGGTGATTGTCGGCAGACAAACGAAACTGGGCGATAGAGACAGATGAGTGCTCACCAGAGAAATTCGGAAAAACCGCACCCAACCGATGGCCCTCATCCGTGAAGAGTTTCAACAGGCATCCGGGAGTATTGTTTCAATGAATACCATCGGTAAGGAAGCACATCTGCATGGTTTTCATGGTCGCGCTGCTGCCCATAAGCCTTTAATCACAAAGTCGCTGCTCGGTTAATGTGGTGCAAAGCACATCGAAATTGGACTGTAGATCAGTGTAAACGGATTCTTTGTAGTGACGAATCAAGGTTCACCCTTTACCGTTCGGATGGCAGGGTCTGCGTCTGCCTGGAGAACGTCTCCTGCCAGAATGCATTGTACCAACAGTCAAGTTCGGCGGAGGTGGAATTATGGTCTGGGGGTGTTTCTCCTGGTATGGACTGGGACCCTTGGTCCCCATTCCTGGTAAGCTCAACACCGATGCCTACTGCACTATTTTGGATGACAATGTGCTTCCTACGTTGTGGCAGTTTTACGGGTTGGACCCCTGTTACTTTCAGGACGACAATGCCAGTTGTCGACGTTAACCAAGGCCTGGTATGGTGCCAATGGAGTTCATCTAATGGACTGGCCTGCCCAGAGCCCAACCCTATCGAGAACCTCTGGGACGCGTTGCATCGCCAAATTCAGGGGTGTACTACCCGCCCAAAATCGGTGAAGGAACTTCTATGTCTTCTCCAAGCCGTGTGGAAGAAAATACCACTAGCTGTCATACAAAGACTTGTGGAAAGTATGCCCCGGAGGGTTCACGCTGTAATTGCCTCTCGTGGAGGCTCTACCAACTATTGATTTTGAATAAAGTTCGTTTTTCTTTTCTATCACAGGTGTCCAAATACTTATTGGTAGTCAGTGTATATTGCAGTGTATGTTGAATAGACGATAACTCCAATGTAACTTTAAAATTAATGTTCTAAATTCTTTCCCTCTGAATTTATTATTCTTTAATCCCATGCCTAAGAAGAAGGCTAACTAGATACAAAACACTATATTTCTCATATGAAGGTGTATTCATATCACTAACTGTAAGGTTTTTTTATTATTTTACTTTGAGTAACATGGAGCCTGAATGGCTAGCGCTCTGTACCTCAGGTTTCGGGTTCGAGTCCCGGCGGTGCCATGGTTGTGTGTAGTGGTTCGGAATCCACTTTAAAAAGTAGGTCCCGGTCTAATAGGATCGTAGAGCGTTACGGGGCATTATTACTCCGCGTCCGTGGCTGATCTTCAAGTTACACGCGCCCCCTGGGTAATGCAAAGTGAGTACATCTGTGCAGCACTTGCCTTAAGGCATACACCTCCCCTCTCTCTCGCTTTCCAAGCACGGTCTCAGACGCGCAGCGCCTTCCAACAGCATTCATTCCTATTTTTTTCTACAATAGTGAAGTGCATATTTTTTATTAAAAGTTGAATACAATTATTTTCATCCAATATCTTTAAATATGTATATATATATATATATATATATATATTTTTATATAAACCATTACTTTTTTTTTTTTTTTCGAACTATCAGCTTCATTGCTTATATATAAACCAACAGGCAATACTCATTTACCTTTCTAAATATAACATCAAACTATGTGAAAATGTTAAGTTTATCCTGCATGCTTTACGGGAGTGCTTATCATGCTGTATGAATACTAGTCGCAATTTTTTTCGTCGTACTTTCGGGAATCCACTAATTAAATGATGTTAAAAAAAAAATAAACGAAATAAAGATTCTTTCAAATACCATATATCAATCTTAACAATTGCCTCTTTAAAAAATCGAACGAATGAAAAACAATCTGTGCAGAAGTTTCCTTTTTAATTATGACATGAGTAAGAAAACAAATTTACAATCAAGATATATTTCAAGTGTATAAAATCTAAAATTACAGTATGAAACATCTATACAAAAGTTTATTTGTTCATGCTTTAAATTTCAAAGTATCATGCTGCTTGCATAAAATACATGTATACAACGAAAGAGCTCCTGCGATAAGTGTAAACATTTGCAATGCTTATTCAAGCTATCTTTATTTCTAAACGCCTTACTGCATATATAAAAAATATAGGGGTTTTCTTCTATATGAGTATGGTAATGCCGCTTTAAATTAATTTTTGTTTAAAAAACTTTTACTGCATATTTCATAAATATAGAGGTTTTCTTCTGCACATGATAAGGGCTTTCTAAATTATATTTCGGTGCAAAAACTTTACTACATTTCACAAAAATAGGGTTTTTCTTTTGTATGAGCATGGCAACAATGTTTGGCAATGCCAGAGAATATCGAATCCAATTGAATGAGTAGATTGTGCAGGAGACTCTCATAAGCAAAGGGTTTCAGGAAAACATGAAGTGAGAAGTCTATAAAGACAACCATCCACCTACATTCATGTTACTTTACTTTTTCACATTTCATAGGAAGTCGTGACAGCCAAGAAGGACTGCACGGGTTTCCGTCTATGTGTACATACACCATTCACACAACATAACACATGAAATATACAATTATATACATATTTACAAAAAGAATGAACAGATGGCGTTTATACAATGGAAGAAGGAATGTTCTCATTCGGTGAGTGACTGGTGGGTGGAGGTGAAGTCTCAGACAGATTTTGTCTGTGGCCAGCAGGTGATGGGTTGTCTTCAAGTAAGTACTGACGATGTCCAGTTATATGTTCGGTGTATATGTCCCGAGACCACTTGATGTTGTCAGACACACACAATTTTCTGAACAAGGAAATATAAGAATTGGAACAGAACTTCTTTAGAAATTTGTCGTTCCACGGGCACCAGGATCCAAGAGCCCCAACAATAACAATAACTGCAGTAAGACCCTGGGCCTGGTAAAGAGGTATCAGTGGTTCGTACTTGGAAACTTTACTCTCATACGCTGCAGAAAATGCGGTGTCATTGCCT
Source organism: Caerostris darwini (assembly GCA_021605075.1). NCBI lineage: Eukaryota > Metazoa > Arthropoda > Arachnida > Araneae > Araneidae > Caerostris > Caerostris darwini. Next base: position 308,635 of record BPLQ01007770.1, read on the forward strand.
TCAAAGGGGCATGTGACATCGACAATGAAAACAGTGTTACCCATACGGGCCGTAATGTCGGGCCGAAGGGTGGTTTCACAGACATTCTGATTCAGCGAAAGAATCGTAGTTTTCCGTTGCATCGCTTGAACAAGGCGGTCAACAATGGCGTTATGCCTTAACTGCCAGCCGTGAGAATGCATGCCACAGTGGTTGATCACATGTGGCAGAGTTTCGGCCCATTGGCTGCACCTACGGCACATTTTATCATTGGCAGACTTCCACTGTTGGCACCCATTTAATGGTAGCAGATTTAGCCGTGCCTTATGGATAAATCGCCAATCCGCAAAGCGAGTGTATGAACCGTCTGATACAAAATGTGAGCTTGCTGGAGCCAGAGAAGCAAGCTTCAGAACCTTCCCTTGATTGTTTTTATTTTTCAGTCTCAAAGACCTCTCAACACGAAGGCGGTCACGAATACTGAAGAGGACTCTTCTTCGGTGCTGGGGCTTGAGGATTAAATCTTGGAATAATAGTCGAGGAACTTGGTCCTCGAAAGCCCACTCGACAAAGGCTGTGTTTTCTGGTGGAGTTCCCGGGAATTATGAATTTCCCGCACCTCCGGTTACATTTAATTTTAAAATTTTACTTTTTGGCTATTGCTTAATGGAGAAAAAATCATTTAAGGGTTAGTAAGGTATTAATTTGAGTGAGTCATAATCTCAGGAGTTAATATTTGAATTAAATATATGATAATAAAAGAGAGTTTAAAAGGTATAAAAATAATTAAAAATCCTATGCTCAATGTTGTGAGTTTAAGGGGTTAGATTTTAGGAATCTAACCGTATACTTAAACTCTAGTAGGTAAAGGGTTAAAGGCAAGAGAAAAGAGCAGAGTAGCCACTGGTCATTCAGTCCCCCGTGGGACGCTCCTCATTGGTCAGAAAGGTAGAAAAGCTAAACACGTGGGCGGAGCTAGAAACTAAAGTTGGTTGCTGGAGATTCGAGTGGTCGTGATAGCGCCATCTACTGGTCATAGAAGGAGTGATTTCGAACTGTAGAAGTGTGCGAAGTGGTAATTTTAATGTTACAAATTAATTAATGAGTCTATGCTGGGTCGAAAGTAATTCTTTTGGGTTGTGGAAAGGTAATAAAAAGGCTATTGTTGATCGCGCGCGGTCGTTTTCGAGAGGTAAAGCTTCGGTGGTCGTAGTTTGGAAGATTAGTGATCAACGGGTTATTTGCTTTGTTTACGTTAGCGTGAAATTTAGTAGAGATATTATGAGCGTAATCTAGGATAGACTCGATGTTGAGATCTTTATGAATGATACTTCTGTTAATGTGGTATGGAGCGTTAGTAATCTTGAGTAGCTGTTGATTTTGAAAAATCTGCAGTCTCTTCAAGATGGTAATGGCAGATGAGATCCAAGCTGGAGCCGCATATGTTAATATGGGTCTGATAATAGTTGTATAAAGCATGAGTTTACTTCTGTGTCTTAATTAGTGGGTTTATTTGATGAGTCGCGATAGTTGCCCTCTTGATAACGTCTAGAATGTGAGTTTTGAAAGTTAATTTGGAGTCTAATATGACTCCTAGGTACTTGTATTCGCGCGTGAACGGGACTGGCTCGTTGAAGATTTTGATATTCTGGATGTTTAGATTCCTATTTCTTTTGGAGAAAATTAGACAGGCGCATTTGGAGGCATTAACTTTTACTTTCCATCGTAAAAGCCAGGTCTCCAAGTGTCCTATATAATTTTGGAGGATAGAGACAATTTCGGTTGTAACTCGATGCCTAGCGATGATGGCTGTATCATCGGCGTACATGGCTGTTAGCTGTCCGAGGAAAGTCATTAACGTAGATGTTGAAAAGTAGCGGAGAAAGTAGAGATCCTTGCGGGAGGCCGCTGGCGATCGCTCTTGGCGTGGAAGTTTGATCATTAATTTTTACGCGGAAATGCCGGTTTGAGAGAAAAGAGTTAATTAAAAGTGCATAAGGTGTTGGAAAATCTAGTTTCATGAGTTTGAAAATTAGTCCGGTATGCCAGATCTTGTCAAAAGCTTTCGCAATATCTAAGAAGAGGATGCCGGTACCAATTTTCTTTGAGAATCCGTCGTGAATGAGTTCAGAGACTCTGACAAGTTGGTGTGTGGTGCTAAGTGATTTCCTGAAGCCAAATTGTTCAGGGATTAATATGTTGTTGTGTGTGCAGAAATCATTTAATCGTGTTAATATGGCGTGTTCATAAATTTTGCTGAGGCTGCTCAGTAGTGAAATCGGTCTATAATTCTGCGGGTGATTTTCATCAGTGCCGCTTTTGTGAATTGGTGTGATTGTGGCTGTCTTCCAGCAGCTAGGAAAGTGTGAAAAATTTAAACAATGATTTAAAATGATAATTAGCCATAGAACAAATTTTAGTGGAAGATTTTTGATCATGGCGTTGTTTATGTTGTCTTCGCCTGGAGCTTTTTTAGTTTTTAGTGAATTGATAAATTTAAGAATCTCCGAGGCGGTGATGTAATTTGCATGTGGTTCGTGTAGATAGTGATGTGCAGCCGAAATAATTAAGTTATCGGTAGAGACGTGGTTTTGTATCGGGTTAAGTGAGAATTGCTTTCGCCAGCAGTCCGCGATGAGGTCCGCTTTTTCTATTGGCGAGATTGCCGTGGTGCCTGCGGTGGTAGTGAGTGGCGGTATTTGCTTGTCATTCTTACGTAGGTCCGCTACTTTTCTCCATAGTGAATTGCTATTGCTGGAAAGATCTTTTGTGATATTCGACCAATTAGCGTCGTTGAGTTTCTTCATTTTCCTTTTGATGATGTCATGGATTTTATTTTTAGCTGTTTTGAGAGCTGGGTCCTTTGAGATTTGCCATGCTCTTCTGATTTTATTTCGGTTTTTGATGAGGTTTCTGATATCAGGTGGAATTCTTTTCCTTTGGTGATTAAAGTTGGGTTTAGAGCTTTTGTCTAGAGCATTCAAGATGGTGTTTGTAAAGGTGTTTAGTGCTTGTTCTGTGTCATCTATGGAATTAAGTTTAATCATCGGGAGTGTGGTGTTTTGTAAAATGTGCTTATAATTGTGCCAGTTGGTGATTTTACGTTGTGTTGATGTGGCTAGGTTAGAATTTAGTTTTAGTGTTACTATTACTGGCAGGTGATCTGAGTTAAGCTCATTTATCACCTCGGTGGTCGTGTGGTACGGAATATTCCGTAAAAGTGCAAAGTCGAGGATAGAATTCACATACCGAGCTTGGGGGCTGATATGGGTATGTGATTGTGGTGCTATTATTTTAACGTCGTTCCTGGTTCTGAGAAATTTATTAAGATTGATGCCTCGAACGTTATTTGTGGTGTTGTTCCAGGAGGTGTGAATCGCGTTGAAGTCGCCTGCTAGGATGGTGTTTCTATTTGCTTCTATTAGAGTTTTTAGGTCCCTTGTTGAAAAGTATTGTGGTTTTATATATGTAGAAACAAAGGTGATGGGAGGTGTGTTCTCAAGTTTAAGTTCAATTATGGTGTTCTCAATGGTTCGAAGCTCTAGACTAGGCTTTTGATGATGAATTAGGTCGTTCTTAGCGTAAATACAAGTACCGCCGTAAGTTCTGTGGGTTCCCGTGTTAGGTCTGTCTTTTCTATAGAGTGTAAAGTTTGGAATTTCTGGAGTGAGCCCTTGTCTGAGAAAGGTCTCTTGAATTAAAAAGATATCTAGTTCGTGATCAGAAATAAACTCGGTGATTTCTTCTAATTTGGGGGAAACGCCACTGGCGTTCCAAAAACCAAATCGGAGTGACTGCAGATTTCTTTTATTTCTATTATGATTGGAGAATTTTAGGCGCAGAGCGTTGCATGGTAGAATTCGAAGATGAGGAGAGTTTTTTCCTCATCCGATTGAAGGGTGCGGAGGGTCGGCAGAGCCAACCTGATTGCCTGGAGTAATACGGGGAAATTGATGGTAGTATCATGGGCGAAGTGCGCTAGCGTTCTGAACAATTCTAGTGCAGATGAAGAGATGACGGAGGCGGAGCCTGTGGAATTTTGATCGCTCATTGGATGGTTCGTCTGATGCTGTTTCGACTGAGCGGTTTCGGTTTGTTTCCTATTCATTAGTATGTCAGAATAACTAGTGGCAGTTAGGGGACTTGACTGAGTCCTGGTATTTTGCGAATAAGCAAGGGTTGGGTTTACTTGAACTTGCGTTCTGTGAACTTGAGCTCCAGGGACTTGCATCCTGGGAACTTGATTTCGAGGAACTTGGGTTCCAGGTTGATTTAAAGCTGGGGATTGTTTCCTCTGTGGAAAACGGGGGCATTGGCGCCAGTTCGCCGGATGGTTACCCGCGCAGTTAGCACATTTTAGGTCCTGCGTTTCAAGATCCGGATTGTAGTCCTTGGCTGCGTGGTTTCCTGCACACTTCACACATTTTTGTGGGAGATGGCAGGCCTCACTACTATGCCAAAAGCCTCGGCAACGGAAACATTGGGGGGGGGAGTTACGTCCCCATATTTTTCAATAGACACCCTGGTGCCGAATAGTTCAGTGATACCGTACACCTTGTCTACGTTCAAGCTGTGGTCAGCTGAACTTAGAAAAGGGGCATGGGTTGTTTCGACCCGAATTTAGACAACTGAGAGAATTTCTGAATGCTGAGACCCATGGATTTTAAAGCCCCAATGATGGGTTCATGGTTTGTGCACGTTGGCAAACCTCTGATCACAATTTTAATTGGCCTATCTTGCCTGAGGTTGAAGCACTTGAACTCGGCGTTCAAGTTAATGAGCGCCGTTTTCAAGTGTCGATGTTCCTCCTCTGTGTCGACCGTCAGTTTGAGGAAATTATCCCGGGACTGAACGGATCGCATAGAGGGCGCGGCGCGCTTGAGAATACTCTGATTTACTATCCAATTTGGAGTTGGCCTCACAAAGAAAGGCGGGACCCTGGGTTTGTGCATCCTTGCAGGGGGTTCGTCAGTCAAGTCATTAGAGGGAAGGTTAGTATAGATGTTAGTGTTTTTACTACCTGATGGTAAAGTCGTGGGTGTGGGGATCGCATTGGCAGTGGTCCCTCTGATCAGGTGTTTGGGTGGTTGCCTGAAGCCATCGGCGTCCAGTGGTCGCTTCTCAGTTCCCCTGCGGGGTGGAGCGGAGGCTGGCTTTGGATTGGATTGTGCGGGATTTGCAGAAGGAGTGGCTATAGCTTGTTTTGCTATATGAAGGTACTCGACTCTGTCTTTTAGTTCATTTATCGTCACAGGTACTGCGTTCTGGGAGATGCGGAGTTTGGCGCATCGCGCTTCCATTTCTTTAAAGTGTTCATCGTACATTTGATCATAATGCTTAGCCAGGTCTGGATTTGTTTGGCAGTCATCCGGTCGAAACCAGTCTGCAGTGAGCTTAGCTTTTAGTTCTATGATTTTGATGATTTCGTCCGCGTTGTCATATAGGAACTGGTCCGTAACAACAGCGGGTTCTGGGTCCTGTGCTACTTGAGCAGTGTTAGTTTGAGCAACAAGGGGGGGTGTCTCTGAGAGACGTTTTGCCTCGTCTTCCACGGAAGTTGAGTCCATCTTTTCCACCATTTCTATCGTTCCACCGCCCGGAGGAGGGGGAATTACCACGTCCAGACATATTTAGTGAGTTGGGGAAAAAGAACTGGGCCCACTCGACATTTAGGCGCCTTGAGGCACATCGTGCAATAGTCCAAATATTGGAAAGTTTATTAGACGAAGTTGCAAAGGGTCCTTCGATGTCACCAGTGAGGTAATCACCTAGGTCTTGATCGGAAGGTGGCCTTTTAACTCGTGGACGAACAGTTTCAGAGAGATGTGAAACAGCAATTTCACGAAGTCTTTCGTCCCGAGAGGTGAGCAGCTTGAAGGCAGAGTCAATGATGTTAAGGTCTGACTCTTCTGCCGCAATTGGAATACCCATACAACCATGCTTTCGATGGCCATACAGGTACTCGTTGGCAGCATTTTCAGGGATGGAGAGCGTGTGCTTGATCTCCTTCCTGAGCATCCGATCAATTCTCTCCCAGTCTGTCTTCTTGAATTGTGCCGTCCTCATGGCAACTTGCGTTGAAGGAAAGAAAAATGCTTTCAGCGCATCAATTCTTTGCCATGGGGCTAGTGCAGAGCACAAAATTGACATGCCCAACTGACTCAAGTCGTTGATACTTGAGTAGTCGGGACACGCATTAAAACCAACCGGCTTACCAAGAAATCTTGTGAAATCAAATTCCTCCAGTTGGGAGATCGGCACCTCATTGATGTAAAAGGTTGACCGACGAACTCCAGTCGGAGGAGAGCCACAAATGTGCAATGATTTACATTTGGTAGGGTTGAGATAAAGAGGCAGACGTGTGAGAGACTGAAATACCAAGTCCAGGTTAGCTTGCAGCTGAGTCGGGCTGTCTGCAAGAAGTACCAAGTCATCCGCATATGCAAGGATCAAGTGTTCAGAAGCGTCGCCTTGGACCACCCTAAGGACGGGGTCGATACACAAATTGAACATCAGTCCACTTAATGGACAGCCCTGCTTCACACCACATTTTATGGGGATGGCAGCGGTGATTGTATCATTAGTCAAAATGCTCGTGGTACAATATGAATAAGTATCCACGAGTAAGTTAAGAAATTAGAACCAACACCAATGGCAGCTAAACAGTCCTTGATGGCCGAGTGCGGCAGCGAGCCAAAGGCGTTGGAAATATCCAGGAAGGCCAGGCAAATATTGGATTTAGCAGCACGCGCCTTCTCGATTCTTCGCTGGAGCACAATTTTGTGCTCCATCACACCATCGAACGGAGTGAAACCCTTTTGGAAAGGGGAAAGGATGTCATATTTGGTACACCAATTTTGTAGGCGGGCAGTCAAACACTTCATAAATAGTTTGTATGCAGTGTTGCTGAGGGCAATTGGTCTCCAATTGCTAGGGCAGTCCGCATCTCCATTTTTTGGCAACAGAATCGTCGTGGATTCTTTCCATGACGGAGGAATGCGCCGGAGATGGATGCAATAGTTGAAGACTTTGGTGAGGAGAAGTGCCCGGGGATCTAAAGATCTCCAATGGTTGTATGTGATGCGATCAGGCCCTGGTGCAGTGTTTTCCCAGGACCTGAACGCAGAGGAGACTTCGGAGACAGAAAGAAGGTTGCCGAGTACTTCGTCACGGTGTTGATGTTCAGATGAGAAAAACTGATGGTCTGAAGTAGCTTCTTGCCAGATATTTGAAAAATGTTCTTCAATAACTGGAGGTGGAATCATGCAACGTTCACCAGTATTCCCTCGAATCTCACGGATGGCTCTTCTCCTATTTCGTTTGTAAAGTTTCTGGCACTGCTGAGGGTCTTCAATATTCAGTGCTTTAGAATTTAAAAAAGATACTCTGTCAGATGGAGGCAGGACAACATTCTTCACCTCAGCAACGATCTGGGAGAAAGTGTCAGAAAGGAGTTCAGCACTGTCATCAGACGGCTCACAGTCCAAGATATTGTCAAAGATCTGTTTAAAGTGGTGCAGTGGCTCATCTTCATGATCAGACGGAGCTGGAGAGTCTTCTGTCAGGGAGTCATCAAAAATCGGCTGAGCCAACACTTGCGTGGTATCCGTAATATTCTGATTTTCATCATCAGACGCAGGAGGTGTGGAAGTGCGAGCTTTTTTCGCACGTTTGCGACGTCTGGATGGGGGAATATCAAGTGCAGGGAGTTGAGCCTGGGCCTCAGCTTTTTTGTGAGATTTCACATGGTTCTGTAGGCCTAATGTAGATGTAAAGGAGGCTGAGCAGAACCAGCACTGTAAAGTTTGCGCAACATCAATAACAATGGGATTGTTGTCACCAGCAAAACAGGGGTGTTCCCTCGGCTTACACAAGATCTTCAAGTGACATATGCCACATTCAAATTCACACGTCGCAATTGAGAAGTGGTGAACAAATCGAAGATGTTTTATGACAGAACCCTTCATAGAAGTCCAGGATCTACTCACAAATGTAGCCGCACAGCCTTCTTCTGGGCACGATAATTTCCCAATGATGGGAAAAGAAATTGAAAGACGTGCATCTTGTCTGTTGATCGGTGATGTAGGGTGAACAGAAATTTTAGGAAGATTCGGAGAGGAGGAGTCATGGTGAGTGGAAGCGTCATGATTTGGAGAGATAGCAGTTTGATCCTGAGAAGGGTGCATTTGTTGGGATGCCTTCTTCATCGGTTGACGATGGATCCTGAAAAGGTGGTACTTAAGTGCTTTACGAGTTTGAAAGCCACTTTTTTCGCAGAACTGGCATCTAAGTATAGGATTGTGAGTCTGACAAGCTGAGGTAGAGGAGCCAGGTAAGCTTGGGTCTTCGGCCCTGGGTTTCAAAGAGACTACTTGTGGTTTGCGAGAAGGGGACTTGGGCAACTGGAAGTCGTCAAAGTTAGACGAAGAGATGTTGCCAACAAGTCCATGGAGAGTGTTGAACTCCTTCTCAAGTTCGTGCATCACATGATGCTCCTCACGACTCTTCTTCGTTTCGAATGAAAAATCGCAGAAAATACACATGAACTTCTTCTTCCGTTTTGTGAGAGGTTTGGCTGGCATAAGGATGATATGTGAGACCTCATCCAAATCCTCATCACGTGTCTTAAAGGAGACCTTCTGCGTCTTCTTAGGGGAAGGAGGAATAGCAATGTTCTGTGGATGCGAGAAATTCATTCCTCTGACAGTAGAAGTTCTAGTAGGGCGATGACTAACTGGCCGACAAGGGGTGGGTTTATCACAGGAGGATAAGTCTATGAGTCTACCAGACCAAGGCTGAGAAGTAGTGACTGTAGGTTTCGCAGCAATCGACGCCCAAGACTTGGCAGGCCGAAGCTGAGTCAGCTCAGGAGGAGAGAGAGGGACCTTTGAGGGTGGGGATGCAGTCTTGATTAGATCCTCAGTGCTATGAATGTTAATTCCATGATGGTCTTTCATGTGTAGCTCTAATCCGGAGACAGAGGAAAAGTGCCTGAGGCACTGGATGCAGCGCAGTTTGACAAAGTCAAATTTTACCGATTCCGGAAAGAGCTCTCTTACCTCCACATCAGTTGGAAAAAGCACCATTTCCACATTCCCAACAGGGTTAATGGGGCTCAAGTCAGAAGGCATTGTGAGCTGAGGCACTATATTTTCACACTCCTCTATTTGAATAATGGTGCTTGGGGAGTGCACCATAGAATGATCACAAGTACGCGGAGCACAGGGCGGAGTGTAGAGAACTTTATCATACAGAGAGGCATGTGAAACATTGTCCTCACACTCCTCAATTTGGATGACAGTACTTGGGGAGTGCACCACTGATAGTTCACTGTCTTCGATTTGAATAACAGTAGAAGGGAGTAGCCCACACACAGTTCATTAGTGGGAGGGACACGGGGCGGTGTGCCAGGAAGAACACCGTGAGGAGAAGCACAAGATACGTTGTTGACAAGTTCGAATACGGTCTCAGCGACCTCTAGTTCTGCAACATCATTTGGGAAGGTACCATTTTTTATCTTGGTCTGATGCCTGGTTCGGTGGCAAACCGGAGAAAAAGAGCTGTTAGGAGAGGCCTCAAATAAGTCCAGAGCCTCAGTAACAGCATAAGGTGTAGAGTTCATAGTTGAAGAATAGCGAAACACAATTGTGTTGAAAATCAAAAGAAACAAGTAGGGAAATCAGTATTGAGAAAAATCGCAACTGACAAGACAGTTACCTGGCATGCAAAACTCAATTAACACCTCAGAAATTAAGTTGGGAACTGCAGCATACACAGTAAAATCACTTAAACCAAACAATACTAGGAAGGGGGCAATCAGTACTAAAGCACAAAACAAAACAATAATGAATGATGAAAAAATCTGTTCTTATGAAAAATCTACAAATGAACATGAGGACACGAAATAAAAAGCAGGGGAAGGACGGGAAAGGGCGGTCAATGGGGCAAGTGAGTATTAACTCATCACAGTAACACATTATACATGAGAAAACAAGTAACCCATTAAACCAAATCTGAAAAGAACCCGCCAACCCCCAGTACACAATTAAAGATTGCCCCTCCAAAAAATAATTAAATACAGCATAATAATTACAACTACCCAGCAGCAATACCTGAAAACACAGTATACAGTAATGCCCCCGGGTAAACAGTTAAATATACAACAAAGAATATACAATCAGCAGAATCTGAAAACCTGAAAACACAATTCCAGAAATGTTACCCAACCAACCCTTCACGTAACGAGACACAATGCAATTTAAAGCTACAATAACAGACACAATAACTTTTTTTGCAATACAATAACTTTTTCGGGAAAACCTTTACCACACATTTAACAAAAATAAGTTTTTCCTTCTAATTGTCAGTGAGAGAATGCTTACTAATAAGACCTGTTGTGGAAAATACTATGCTATCAGTATTGCACACTATGACTATCAAAGGAATATATATATATATACATAAAGAGGAAAATATAAGAAGATATACCTTTGTAAACTTTTTAAATCACAAAATAAAACTGAAATAACTACACCATAAAAAGTTTTGTTTATTAGGATTTTTTTCTAATTAACAGGCTAGCTTTGAAATGTAATTTTTATGATAAAAATAACAAACCTCTGTATAAAAGTGTCATTGTTACTAAAAGCTTACAAAATAAATAAATAAAAATCAGGACACTTTGAATTAGCTTTTGTACTTGATAGTTTGATCACAGTGAATGCTGCTGGATTTCTTCTATATACACAGGATTGCCTAATTTGAAAGAAAGAAAAATATTACTTAACAGCTTCAATAAGACATCAAAAAGGAAAAACAGAATATTTTAACATAATTATCCAAATCCAAGAAAGACAATTTTTTTTTTTTTAAATTTTTTATCCCAGGATAATTTTGATTGAAATATTTACCATCATTATTTGTTAAAAGATGAATTAAAACTTATAGACCATTCATTTCAAGCTTCTTTTATCAACGGCAAAAGCATATGTTAAGAATTAATACGATATTTCTTAAAATCATAGTTTAGGAAACCTATAGATTTGCCAACTTTTTTTCTTTTGTTTGCAAGTCGCTGCCAATCTATCACCCACATCTCTGATTGAAATGCAACCAATAATGACATTTCAGTTGATTTTAATGTTACAGAACTTTTAAGCGATTTTGTGAAAAGCAAATTTATTTTTGAAACAAGTATGGAAAACACAAATAACAAACATGTCCACTGTTTTCCACGAATAGTAAGATCGAGAGAAAAAGAGATTTCATTAAACACTAAACTCTGAAGTAGTTATCGAAAAGTGGAAGTAATAAAAAAATCTAAAAACTACTAATTGGAAAACTTTGAATTCTTCAGTACTGTTAATATCCTTAACTGAAAAAATCCCCATTATAAAGCTAGCAACTAACCAGTAAATAAGCCTGGATTTCTTAGTCCTGACCTTTTGCAAAATCTTGCAGGGGGAAAAAAAAAAAAAAAAAATATGACGACACCTAACCTGCAACTTGGCCAGACATTTATCTAATTTTTTGTACTTATATTTAAAATTCCCTAATTTTTAAAGCAATATTATGTATTTTTCTTAATCAAAATATCTTCACAATAATATTTAACAATGGTCGTAAGCCAAATACACACACACACAGACTAAATTTTAACATATATTCCACAGAAATTGAAAAAAATCAAACTGCTTCTACAACGGAGTTAAGCCTGCAATACATTTCTAATAATAAACATAATTCAACCAGTTGTTTTAGAATCGTTAACAATAAGGTGCAAATAATGTATAATAGATTGAATAATCACAAAGAAGGTCTATGACCTGGAGACGAGGCAAATTCTAAAGATGGATAATAGATAGAAAAAACCTCATCTCGTTTAACGTGCTAAAAATGAAACATATAATTAACATATATATTAATGTCTTATAAATTGATATGTATCTGAAGTTAATTGATGAATTTTTACATTTGACACATTCTAATATATCATTTTTTTTTTTTGTCAGAATTTAACTATAAGCCATAGAAAAGATGTTATAACTTAACCAAAAGAGTATAAAGATAATTAATGGATACAACAGACAAAAAATGGTTTTATGACAATTTTGATTTTCTAGATAATATTTCTGATACTAGTTGGGGAAATTTTTGACAATGTAATTTTATTGGATGATTTATAACATTCCCATGAGATTAATAAACAAAGATGTACTGGTCTATAAACATGTGAAACACTTATTTTGCTATTTCTGAAATTTGTACAGACAATATTTGGACTGTAAATTGGTTACATAAGCTGAAATGTAGAGAAAAAACAAGCATGCTACAAATTTAAATAGTCAAGCAGCAATTTATTGGGTCTTTTGAATAAATCAAGGCATGTGAACTAACTTTCATTTCATAAAGGATTTGTTAGAAAATAATGTAGTTAAATTGGAATATATTCAATCAGAATGGTTAATTGCAGATCTCCTTACAATGGCTATCTAATAAAGAAAAACTATTTGTATATTCTATGGAAAATATTTCATTTGTATGTATACTGTATGCAATTATAATGTGATAAAAACTGCTAGAAAATGTATCGCTATCAGGAGAATATGAGTTGGAGGGAGCAAGCTATTTTTCAAGTGTAAGAATAGTATCGTAATTGAATTCGTGCCTCCAGCGCATTCTTTCTCAAGACCCGAAAAGTAAAAGTAAGAGCTATGTACACGATGGTCTATATTATTTGTGTTTGTTGTATGTATCCATGTCCAGTGACTGTTTAATAAAAGGAAGAGTTTCCAATAGACATGCCTCTCACGCCCCCAATTAACTTAAAAAAACTGAACCAGCTTCGACTGAACAAATATAATCAAATTTTCTTTTTTCAGTCAACTGTACACTTTGATATACTCAATATACATTGTAAAGAAAACTGTATTTTTAAATGTAAGTACTTACACTATAGTGGGCCATGGGTTAAATAAAGCAGTAAGGATCGAGGAAGTTTAAGCTTATATAGAGATTCCATTCTGTAACCACCAAAAGTTGAACGTATCATTTGACGACACAAATCCTTTAACAGAGGAGGTTGAGCTGGTAAAAGAAACATTTTAAATCAACTATAATAAAACTACAAAAAGAATAATGAATTTAAAGTAAAAAATTTTACAGATGGTTAAAATTACAAATATTGACAAAATTTTTGTACTGCAATAATAAAAATTACGAGTACAAATGTTCATTTCAATGTGGTACCGAGAGCTAGCCACTCAGCCATCAGGCTTGTACAAATATTAAAGCTTACAACATAAAATAATCATGTAACCTTTGACAATTTATTTTAAATAATGTAACTTTTCTTCTTTTTGTAATCTGAGTGTTGTTTTATCTGTGGTAAGGAAAAGATATAATGTAATTAATAACAGCTAAATACCAATAAGAAAGTTTTTATAAGAAAAAAAAATCAGCAGCTACAGTAAAGATAAAATTTTAAATTCCCTCACTGAATAAAATATAGATATATATAGCTATTTTCTTTAATTCACAGAACTCAATTGTATTATGACAAAATCATTAATGAAATTAATATAGATATTATTATAGTGCTAAATGAAGTAAATATTGTTTTCAAGAAACAAATAAAATAACATTACCTGCACTCTCAACTAAAAACTCATAAAGCTCGCCTTCCCTCTCATAAAGGGCGATATCAATTGGCGTTTGATTTCCGTCATTTCTGGCATGCACATCAGCACCAAATTCAATTAGTATTTTTGCCATATCTAATCGATCTTCGTTAGCTGCAACATGAAGAGGTGTTGCATGATTTACTGGATTACCAAGATTTACTAAAGCCCCTGTTAAAAAAATTTTTTTTTTTTTTAAATTACTTTTCTACTTTAACTCTGCAATATTTGAATCTTAACACTACAGTATAAGATTTTCAATACTATGCAGAGAAAGGAATTTATATATTTTTTATTTTTGGAATAAATACAGAAAAATTAAAAATCAGAATTGAATGCCTTACTTCCATGGAATTTGTATATTTAATTTAAATTGTGATATTATAACATATTCAATAAAAAAAAAGGAGGTAAATAAAAAATGGGTGAAATTGCATTTACATAAAAAAAAAAAAAAAAAAAAAAAAAAAAAAGGCCTTTCCACAGTGGAAAGATCAATAACTTGAGAATTACAATTTCATCATTTATGGAGAATTTGTAAAGAACAGCATTTGATACAATGAGGACTTAATCAGAACCACATTTTAAGCTGCAAAAACTAAATTTTGGATCAAAGTACATGTAAATATATATTGCTGGAAATTGTAATTCCTTTAGAGCGATGCCATGCAGTGCTGTACATGTTCTGAAACTTAATCTCACCTAAACATCCAGATGAACTGCTGCTGCAGGAGTGTAAATAGTGTAAATAATGTAAACTTGAATAATTAGCTAATGAATTGTTGTTGTCAATGCCATAAGAAAAGACTAGTTCTCATACACAAAAGTGATGGCTTTTGAAACACTGACCCACCAAACTATATAATAAAAGAAAGTCGTTGCACTATATACACACCATATATTTCTGAATATAAAATTTCTGTAGCATTCATTATTTACATTCTTCTACTATTATTTTGGGGACTTAGTACCTGCCTAACAGAAAAGCAATTATGTTTTTTTTTTTTTTGGGATTACATATAGAAAATAATATATTTTTAAGTCTGCAAAAAAGTTGCCAACTTCTCATGATGAAAAAATTAGGAAGTATTTATTAAGATTATCATGTAAAAAAAATTAAACAACTTTGAATCAGAGTTCTGAAAAAAAAAAAAAAAAGGCGGATTCACACATATTCATATTCTCCTTTTCAATTTGAATTTCATGTATCTTCCCAGATTCCAGAATTCTGTGAAGCAACAGAAAAGTCTTTTATTTTTTTAATCAATAAGAAACTTCAACTTTGTGCATGATTGCCAAAAAGTTAGTTTTCTTTTTCTGAAAGTGTTTACATTAAATAGTTGTTCCTTGTCATCAACACAAGTCTTCTTATACAGGACCAAAAATATATAATCTTCTTGTAATATAAATAGTTGTTACAACTTCTTGTAATACTAATAATAGTCTTGCATACTAATAGTTAAAAAGTCTTAACAAGGATTAATTTTAATAAGTGTTAATAAATATCTGACCAATTCATTATTTGTAGAATCTATAATGGAAGAAATATTAATTTTATTACATTATATTATGATTTTTTTTTGTTACGTAATCTATTAAGCATCCATGACTTAAATAGATACATACATAATATTCTGCTAAATGCTGTCATACAACACGACTGCAAAATTTGAAAATGCCTATAAAAGAATGAAATTCCAACATCATCAAAATTCAAATTTCATTTCTTACTATATAACAATTTGAAAATGAGTTCATGACTATCAATTTAACAGAAAGCATGCTAAATTAAAACTCATTAGACTGAATCTGCAAAACGATTTGGAATATTGTGTTGTGCTAATAAACTCAAGGATTTGTTGAATAGATAAAGCTAATATTATTAAATACACATACCTGCTTGTAAAAGTATTCTTGCACAAAGCGGCTCACCCGCAAAAGTAGCAGCATAAAGTGGTGTACCCTGATTGAGATAATTTGCATCAATATTTGCACCAGCCCTGACTAGAAGTGCAGTATGTTCTGGACAGCCTATGTTTAAATGAAATAAGAAACAATTTCATGCAAAACACGTATTTGAATTAAACATAAAAGTGATTAATACATTTCAGTTGACTTAAAATTTTATAAAATCGATTTTACGAGGACAATGACAATTTTTTACACCATTTAAGCTAAATTATATAATTACAGGGTGGACAATTTCTAGTAAAAGTAAAATTTCCTTACTTTTCCAGATGAAATTTAGAAAAATTTCAGATCATTCAAATAAACATCAGGACATCATATAAGCTATTTTAAAAACCCTACCAATATGAAAAGTATACTAGATCAGTGTTTAATAACATTCATAAAACCTTGTAAAAAGTAATGAGTTTAATAAATATTTCTATAACTTTACCATCCTATTGAAAATCATAAAACAA
Organism: Caerostris darwini; assembly: GCA_021605075.1. NCBI lineage: Eukaryota > Metazoa > Arthropoda > Arachnida > Araneae > Araneidae > Caerostris > Caerostris darwini. Next base: position 324,719 of record BPLQ01007770.1, read on the forward strand.
GAATTCTTTAATATCACTAGAACATTTTAGAACCTTAAAACTATAGTTTTTCATAGTAAAAAATAAATAATTATACACAGAAATCTTGTTTAATCTACCGAGGCTAACAATATACTACAGGCTTAATTAGCAAGTTACAGAAATCTGCCAATAGGTAGGATGTAAGAGCTATAATCTAATAAGCAGTGTCAAATGGCAATTCTAGAGAGGAAAAGGATCTTTAAAATTTGCCATAATTAAAACCTGTATCTATTTAATTAGTCGTGGTTTGCCAACAACGGGTCAAAAGAACCTGCAAGAAGCAAATTTGTCGGTTGTAAAACTTCCAGAATAATTATATTATGTAAAAAGTCAATTGAAGAAAAAACTAAAATTATCATAGCACAATTGTCTGGAATAAAATAAAAACAGAATTAAATGCTTAGTCTTTTTAGGTTTTAAAGAAATGTTTTACCTAGCCGGATGCTCTTTTTTCTCACAGAAGTCTCATTTTGCAGCCTTATTACACTAGTTCTTTAAAGTTTTTGCAAATCAATGTTTTAAGCACTGTTTCTACAGCCTTAATTCCATTGTTAGTGCAATTTTATGAGGCAGCAAAAATAGTGGAAAATAGTAGCAAAGATAGTTCTTGTATTTTTTAATATTAGTTCTTCAATCTTGTCCACATTGAATTTCATTGTCATCGATTATTTCATATTGACCATAACTTCTCTCTGGTTTCCATTTCCATATTTTCATCCGGGCCAAAAAGTTTATTTTAATTATTTAAAAATAGTTGTAGCTCTCAGCATCAAGCTCTTCCAACTCATTAAGCAGCATTATTTACAATTGTGCGTTATTTCATCATATACTGATCTCGCCAATCTCTTCAAATAATGTGGTATTTTTGGATGAATTAGTGAAAGTAAAAACAAAATTGTATTATTTTTACATAACACAATTAAAAAACTATCACAACATTTAACAATGGAGGGGAAAACCATATATGCTTATTCAGACAGACTTAATGAAAAATATGAAACCATCCGATGTTACATATTGTATTCTACTACAAGGAAGGAATAGAAAAGTAAATAGTGAGTTTAAAGAACAGTAATAGCTTAAATTATTGTGAAAAATTGGATAAATATTTCTCAACTTATGATATTTTATCTCATAAAAATATTAAAAATCTAAATTATGAAGATATCGCATAATATTGAAATACTTCAAAATTAATTTTGATAATTACACAGCAGAAAATATACCATGCAAATATTTGCAACCACATTAAGTAAATGAAATAATATCCCCCCCCTTTTTAACAAAAATTTAGTAAATATATGATTGTTAGAATGAAAACAATTGGTATAGAAATTTAAAACTTCAAGGGTTTGCGCCAGGGTGGATTAGAATTTGTTCCGGAAAAAAATAAATAAATAATAGGATCCCAGATAACAATACCTAGTTCCAGGGTCTGAAGGGTGCCTCTTATTTTCTAACATTTAGTTTAACCCATAGTTTTAAAATATTTTTAGTACCTGAAAGCTCGAACAATCTCACCACTTAAAAATATTTATGCCCACTGTGTTATCATTTATAATCTATAGTAATCTGTAAAATATTTCATTAAAATTCAAATTGAATATTACTTTTTAACTAATCCTTTCAATGTTAGACCAGATGACACACGTCCCAATACATGTTGGAGAAGAATAAGACCTTAAGAGTTAGCTAGTAAATTTCTAAAAAAAAGTTCCAGAAATTCTTAAACCAAAACATTAATAAATAAGAATAACTACATTTAATGTATTAATTAATTTTTACAATCATGCAAATCAGAACACTTTTTTAAAACAAAGAAAATTTTTAAGTAATTAAATGATCTAATTCGAATGATATAGCTACTAATTGAATAAGTCCTAAACATAGCAGATTTCCATAAAAAGCATACTGATGCATATGGCATGTGTTTCCTTCTAAATAAATGATCATGATATCAATATTCGTACAATTAGGCTAGGAAAACGTAATTTGTGAGTGCAAATCCAATTCCGACAATAGACAGTCGAAAACTGTTTTTTTTGCATTGCAATCAGAACAAAATAAATAAAAAATAAGCAGGGGGTAAATATGCATAAATTCGGGAAATCAGATGTAGGATTAATTTCTCTATGCTTCTAAAGAACGTAACAGATACATAGGAATCTTTGTAGGCATGCTTACAACATACAAAACTTAGAATGTCACAATGGATTGAGGGGGATTTTAAATAGCATTTGTTTCAATCTAATTGCTTTTCTATTGTTCTCTAATACAAGAACAATTTGTCATCCATAAACTTGAACATATGCACACATGAATTATTTTTCAACCTGATGATAATCTGGAGCGCAAAAGTTTTTGACATCAAGGAAACATTAAAAGTGGTTTTCTCTGTTAAATGAATTTGACATATATTGGTCAACTTATTTACCAAACATAATTTGTGTTGTTGCTTGGATTTTTTTTTTTTTTAATTTTTTACACAGCTTTGTAAGAAATAATCAATAAATTATCTACACAAATTATTACAACAGACCAACTACATAAATTAGATGTTACACTGATATAAAAAAACACTCAAATTATTTTGCTTTCCTTTCTTAAATAATCAAACAAATATTTTTCTGATTCATATTGTATATAATATATTTTTCTATGTGCATTGTAAAAATTTTAATAGAAATTTTGAAGTGAAATAAATTATTCAAATTGAGAACAATTATAATCTAAATGAAACAAATTTAGATATTTGTCTATCAATTTATAATTATTCATTATCAGTAGTTTATAATTCTGAAAAATATCTGATTTTATAAGCCTAGCTCTTAGACCACAGTTACTAACCTTCATTTAAAAAAATAAGATTTTAAAAAACAATTAATTGTGATATTATTCATTTTTAAAGTGCAATAAAATATAAATATATTGAAAAGAAATAATGACCTCTAAAACAAGATGCATGTAATGCTGTGCCTTCATTTGATTGAATGTTTGAATCAGCACCTATTTTTACAAGCAATTCTACACATGCATTAAAAGGCCTTCCACAAGCCAAAATCAAAGGAGTTCTATTTTCATTGTCAACAGCATTTATCTGAAAATATTACATATAAATAATTTTATAAGCTAATAGCTTAATAAGTAAAATAATAAATGTAAATTTATAGTTAAAAAAATCTTATGCTTAATAGACATACATTTATTTGAAAATATTATGCATATAAATTATAATCCTATAAGCTAACTTATAATCAAAAATTTTTTACATAAATTTAAGGTTAAAAATCTCAAGATAATAGTTATAAATAATGATAATTAATATGCACTTAAAAAATGGAGATTTTATAAATATGATCACTTCAGATTTCATCTTCTGAGAAAATTTATTTGATCCAAAACTAATCTATAGACAATCAGAACTAAAAAAGAGGTATAAAAAATTACATTGTGCAAATATTTATCAACTTTTTTTTTTTAAATAAAAATGCTCATAAAACATTGGAATTTCAGAATATTTAAAGAGATTCTTACAAGTAATTTAATAACACAGGCCTAGGTCTTAGTTTTAGTAAATAAAATTGTTCACATTTCAAAATTTGCATTAAAAAATGCAGATTTTAAAGGAATTTATGATCACATACAATGCTAGTAAAATATTACTATTTTGTTAGGTATTATAAGTGAAAGTGTTTTTAAAGACGTTTTTATTTAATATACTTTCAGAGGTGCAAACCTTAAATAAAAATATTCAGCTTTGTGCACAAAATTCAGGCAATTTTTTTTAAGTGGAAGTTGGCATTGGGAATTGGCTGAAAGTTGGCATTGGCTGTGGAAGTTGGCATAATTTGCCAAATACACAGAGCAATGCTATCTTATTGAAATGGTCATTCAATATTATGGCATAAGACATCTGTGATTATAGATTCAATTTAAAATATTAAGTAATTCAACAATTTTTTTATTAAAGAGAATGATGAGGTTTCAGGAGATCCACATCTAAGTAGGAATAATTGAAGAATCTAACTTAACAACATTGAAAGTTGAAACTATTTATTACAAATCAGATTTAATATAGGATAAATAAACAATGCCTGCACAGAATTTTAAAATGAAAAACCTCGATAAAAAAAAATTATGAATCTTTATAACAAAATGCTTTCATATATATAAATATATGAAAAAAGTAAGCTAATCAATTAAAATTATCTTCACAGATAAAGAGTTCTTATTGATAACAAAAATGTATTTGAGCAGCTTATGAATAGGATTTAATATTACTTTATTAACTTAAAAAAAAAAAAAAAAAAAAAATTCTTAACTCCCAATTTAACAGTTATTGTACAATAAAATATTTCCATGAAAATACTTTTGTGCGTGTAGTCCACAATAAATAGAAAATTTGTATCACATAGAAATATCTATCAAGAAGCTGTATTTCCAAAGGAATTTATTTCAAAATTTTAGTAAATTAATTTTTGCATAATACATACATTTGCTCCATATTGAATTAATAACATTGCACATTCTACTTTATTTTGTTCACATGCTACATGTAAAGGTGTAAAATCGGGAGTATTAACATCAGCACCCAATCTTAATAGTAGTTCTGTACATTTAATACTTCCCTCCAAACAAGTGTCAAACAAAGGACTTTTTATGCCATTAAGAATCTGAAAATTATATACAAAGAAATGTTAACCATGCATTCGTAGAGTTTTTTTCTTAAAGAATTACAAACATGAAAATTAAAATTATTTATTACATACCAATGCCTATACAGATTAATCGAAAAAAAAATTGTGAAAATTTATAGCAAGAAGTTTACATAAATAAAAAAGCAAACTTATTTATAAAATTATGTTCCCTGATGAAGGCTCCATGGACTAAGATATTTTCAATAAAAAATAAGTATTACAATATATTTTAGCAGTTTGATGGATGATTAAAAAAAACTCATAATTCATGTAATTTCCAATTTTACACAAAACTGACAATGTTTTTCCATGAAATCAGAAGAAAATTTTTTAACTGTGCAAAATTGGAATAATGGACAAATAAAGATGTACTGTAAAAAATTTTCACAGAAAACCTTTCTTTTGTCCATAGTAAATACAAAATCCTTTTTATCATTTACAATAACTACAAAGAATAAGTATTTTCAAAGGTATTTCAAGATGAAATAAATTTTTTCACAGTACTTACATTAGCTCCATATTTAATCAACATCTCTGCACATCCTACTTGATCCCATGCACATGCATCATTCAAAGCTTCACCTTCAGGAGTATGAATATTAGCGCCATTTTTTAAAAGCAATTCTGTACAGGCGACACTACCTGTACGACATGCATAATTCAAAGGAGTTAGATCACGACAGCAAACAGCATTTACCTGAAATGTTAGTTATTTATTTGAATAGCTTAATAATCTAAAAAAATAATGCATATATGTTTATATTTGATATTAGAAATCTTAAGGAATATAATAAGTATAAACAAGTAACAAAATAAAATTTAAAAATAAGCAACATTATTAATATAATCCTTCATGAAAAAAAAATTTCTTATTTAAAAAGTATAATTTCTTTTACATGCTCATACTTCATAATTACAAAAACAAGCATTAAAAAAATTTTTTTTTTTTTTAAAGTTAATTTAAAAATGCTTGTGCATACTTAATATTTTTGTAACTTTTACAGAAATATTGCATGTCATATCTGTTATACATATATATTTATTAATATACAGAAGTCCAATCTCAAATTTCCTACTTACAGTTCTGCAAATTGAATTTATATGAAAAGCTGACTATTGAACTACACATTATGCCCTCTTAGTCATATCAAGATAATTGACAAAATTTTTTTTTACCATGATACATTTTCAAAATGAAAAAAGAAAAAGAAAATATTTCACTTCAATTCATCACCAACAGCTATTTACATCTGCGAATCATTGGTCCTCTTTTTTATTAAAGCATTCATAATATTTTTCAATAATTCACTTTGATACCTCATATACCTTGATATATATTGATATTATAAATGTTAGGATAAATTACAAAAAAAAGTTCCAAAATTACAGATATGCTATCAAGGTGTACTTTATAAAATTAACTTTAAAATACGTCAAATAATTAAGAACATACTTTACATAATTTGGATCTATCGAATTTTGAAAAAAAATAATTTTATCTGTGTCTCCATGATTTTTAAACTACGATTTATTATTATTGATTATAATTTCTTTGAAAATATTATACTTTCAACAATAGACTGTGTTGGAGTAGACTAACTAATTCAACATGAAAGAAAAATTGCAAGAACTATAATTCGAAATTGGTGTAACCACTTTGGAGATATTGGTGATTTTCAATATTTGTTCATCCAAATTTCTGCATTATTAATATAATTAAATATATTTTATGTTACAATTCAAATTAAAGTGGTTGGTTCTATATTATAGTATTCATGTACATAACTTAATCACTCAATAAATAATTAACATTAGTATTAAGGCTAAACAATGTTAAAAAAAATTAATGAGAAGTTTATATTTACATATAAAAATAATATTAAATTAACTTTCTTTATGAAGTCCTTTTGAACTAAGAGCTCTTCTCGAAAAAATAATAGGTATTACAATATATTTAAGTAGATTAATGGATAAAAATTAATATAGCTTTATGAACTATTAAAAAATGCATTTAATTCCCAATTTTACTCAAAAGCTGGAAAAATAATAGACAAATTAAGATGTACTGCAAAAAGTTTCCACCGAAAAAACCTTTTTTTTTGTGTGTGTGTACATTCTTTTTATCTTTCATAGAATCTACAAAGAATAAGTATTTTCAAAGAAAAGTATTTCAGGATAAAATTAATAAATTTTTGCACAGAGCTCCATATTCAATTAATAGATCTGCATTATGCAACGGTGTAAAAGGACTTTCAGGAATATGAACACTAGCACCCTTTTCTAAAAGAAATTTTGCACCGTCATAACTTCTTGTAGTACAGGCATAATTCAAGGGAGTTAATTTAATATCATTAAGAGCATTTATCTGAAAAATACACACATAAAAATCATATACTTCAATAGCTTAATAACCTTTTAAAAAAAAATGCATATACATATATATTTGATATTAGAAATAATTGGAATATAACAGAATTTGATATTAGGAATATAACAGTTATAAATAAGTAATAAAATAAATTTTAAAAATAGGCAACTTTAAAAATATAATCATGCAAGGAAAAAGAAAATTTAAAAAGTATAATTTCTTTTACATCCTCAGCTGACCTAAGGATAAACACAAAAATTAATATGTTTTTTATTTTAAAAATTCTAGAAGTAAAAATGTTTATATAATTCTTACATGCCATATCTATAATAAATATGTATTTATTATTATATAGAAACCAAATCTGCTTTTCATATTTATAATTTCTTAAATTAATTTTATACGAAAAGTTGACTGTGAGCTAAATTATGCTCAAACCGTTTTATCAAAATAATAATAAAAGACAAAGATGCATGAAGATCACAAGATGTATAAAGTTTTAAATAATTTTATAAAAATAATGTATTTAACTATTAAAGTAATATGTTGTTCTAGTAATAAAAACTTATGTTTTAAATCACTATTTTCAAAAGTTTTAGAACGTTCTCATAAAAAAAATATTTTAAATATCTTCATAGTACTTACATTTGCACCATATTTAACTAATAACTCTGCACATTCTGTTGTATTCTGTTGACAAGCTTCATGTAAAGGAGTTTTTCCTCTATATAAGGTATGAACATCAGCACCCATATTTAATAAGAATTCTGTACATGGAACACATCCACCTTTACAGGCTTCATGCAAAGGAAATGCATCATAAATGCACAAAGCATTTTCCTGAAAATTATATTATTATAAATAATCATATAAGGAAATCAGATTAATATAATAAATTTTATAATACTGTACTAAAACTTCTATAAAATGAAGAAATGTATTAAGATATGCACTTTAGTTTAAATATATACTTATTATGAAATTTGTTTAACTAAAGAACTTTTAGAAAACTAAAATTTGAAATCTTTTTTTTAAATACATTAGTTGCATAAGAGTATCATTCTGATGCATTACAGAATTAAATATGACTGAATTTTCTTTTCAAATGAATTAAACTGACATCTGATCTTGCTTTATTCATCAAATGATTTGTAAATCAAGGAGACTGTGCAAGTTTATAAGGTTAGACTTTATTTGTGTAAGTTTTTTAAAGTTATTTCATGTGAAAAAAAAAAAAAAAAAATAAATAAACTTGTGAATTTAGCTTATAAGTAATTTATTATTAATATTATAAGAATCCTTACAAGAGGAAGGGGGGCAGACAAATAAATCGTTTTAAATAACATATCCAAAAATTATTAATGTTATATAACTATTTATTGGAAATTTAATTAATTTACCAACTCCTGTTTATAATTTTTCTCAAACTTTATATCACAATGTTGAGAATGAATAACATATTTGCCATTTACATGTTGAATAATTTTTTTCCTAATCCTGCATTTAAAGTATCATGGCACAGAGCTTTTACTTACTTTCCATTCAACCATATATTGCTTGACTTTAAATGTTTATTATGTGTATTTCCTACTGTTTGTAAAATGCATGAATTCTTTTTAATTGCCATTTTTTTTCTTTTTATAATCTTATTAATTTGTTTTGTTTCAAAAATGCCACATTAATATGAATTTCAAATTCATAAAAAATTCAAGTTCTTTTTGTCATTGTAATACATGTTTTCTAAAAACCAAAAATGACATAAAATGCAGCTGCAAATCCACGGAGGTTGTCCTCGAGTATAGATGTATAATGAAAAAGGCATAACAAAGAACGAAAATGAAAACCACAATTTTTAGTTAAAAATTATTTAAAATACAGTGATGATACATCTTCCTCATCAATGTTAAGGGCGGGCTTCCTTCTACAAATCAAAGTTTGCTACCAACACTGATTACTGAAGGTTTGGTTTGTCGCTCTATGGTCAATTCATGCACATTTTAGGTTAATTAGACTGGAATTACTGAAGGAGCAGCATTGCAATACCTGGTGCAAATAGCAGTTCTATTTTTTTTATTGTCCATAATAAGAATAAATATTACCTGAATGACTTCATATCTTCATAATTTTGTTAAAATGAAAAAAAAAAAAAAATGTGCAGAAAAATGTACTATGTTAAAAAATCACTTGTATAACAATAAAAAGCAACCTAAATCAAGAGTGAAATTTTTAGAATATGAGGATGAAACAAAATTAAATGCCATCCCAGTGAAATTGAAGGGAAAAACATGCCATATCTGCTTAATAAGTTGCATTTTACTACAGTCAACAAAAATTATAATTTTTTTTTTTGCGAAATTATTTCAGATTATAAAAGTTAAACCATTTTATAATAGACAGAATTAGTTTCATAATTTACCACATAACATTTTTAAAATGGACAGCTAAAATATTTCAGAGCACTATTGCAAATTTTAGATAAATATAACATTACATGGGCAAACTGAAAAGTTAGTATTTATTCAAACAAAATAAATGGCAATCAAAGTTTAAAAAAGTATAACCATATAAGAAAATAATTTCTTATCCCTTCCGCTAGTCTATGGATAACCACAACTACCAATATTTTAGAATGTTACACTTTTATGTCAGAATTTATTTTTCAATTTTATTCAAAAAAATAATAATTCTTATATTTATATTCATGAAAAATGTGATTTCCAATGATTTTATGTAATTCTTATAAGCTTTTAATTAAATATGCCTCAAAACTATTTTTCTTTATTTCAGTTCTCTTAACTGATATTATATGAAAAGTTGCTTTTGACCAGCTATATTTTCTCTGGTATTTCAGACAAAGCAAAATAAAATACTTCCTTTTATTTATTCCATTATATTTAAAATATATTAAAACCCTATTTGAAAACAAAATTATATATATTATTTATATTATAAGTTATCGTTTTGATTGGAATCTTCATTATTCAATTCTTTTGGATGTAACTTTTCGCATGTTCAGGACATACAAAAAGATATAAGATGTGTTTCAGCAAGCAAACTTTTAAATTTCTTTCACAACCCAGATGGCTTATTTTTCCAAGTATTAAAATAATTTGGATATTTGTAATAATTTTCTTAAAACATCTTAACACAGTAAATTTTTCAGTTATAACATATTTTGAATTTTGCAGAATATTTATTAAAAATCTGGATGAAACATTGATTAAAGATAAATTACTTCTGCACAGACATATCAAACTGTCTATTGATAATTGTTTTTGTGCATATATATATATATTGGTCATAAGTACTTTTTAAAAAAAATTTATGATCATAATCTTACTATACATCATTGCACTTTATTCATTATTTTAAGAAATGTTTTTCCTTTTGGTACAATGATTAAAACTAATATATGCATGAAAAAAACATTTTACATATAAATGATACTTATTTTGATAATCAGCATACGAAACAATCCAAACAATCCATACACACAGATTTTCAAGGTCGTTATTATAACAAGTGACCAAATATTTTCTAAATTTCATACTACTTACATTTCTTGGTCGGCCATAACATATATTTCTTTTCTCTTCTCACATGTTTCCTGTAGTACTGCTATTTCAGAACTTTGCCGGTCAAATTGAAGTGCCTCCATCAATACAGCTATAAAAATATTTAAAAAGTTGTCAAAAAGTTCTTGTGTTTTTATTTTCTATCTATCAAGTTATGTTTATGCTTTAAAAACTTTCAAATTTATCATTAGCTCAAATGTAAATTTTTTTTCACACATCCACAGATTACAATTCAATAAATTTACTTTCCCACCGAGAATAGATTCGAAAATTAATAGATGCAAGCAGAGCAATAATGAATGCATATCATAGTTGATGCAACAAATATTTTAAATGTTTTTTTTTCAATTAAATATCTAATTAGTAACTTATGCAAACAAGGATTTAATTTAAAACATAATTGGAGGAAAAAAAATCATAAGATTTCAAATGAGAAAGAAGGGAGGGGTCTTAAAAAAAGATAAAATTCAAATTTTACATGGAAATATGCAGTTTATTTTTATATTACATTAGGAACACGTTTTTAAGAGTTAGGCCTAATAAAAAGAATCATGAAAAGGCTTATGCTTTGAAAATAAAAACTAAAAGAGTCCCAATTTAAACACTTTAAGCCAGGGATGATCTCTTACAATGTTGTTGTTTTAATGCAGCTGGCAATACAGAGACAGTTAATATTTATGCCATGAGCAAGGATTACATCGCTGTTACTCATTTAGCACTACCCAGGGTTCACGTGTAGCTTGAAGATAGGTTATGGACGCAAGTAACATTATCCCCACAGCGCTCAACAGGGACCTAAAGCTTAAAGTGGATTCCGAACCACTACATACATCCATAACACCACCAGGACCCGAACACAAAACCTGTGGTACTCGGCCATCTTTTAATGTAAATGTTATATTTTTTTCCACCCAATTCTTGGTTTGGTTGAATTATTTATTATAGTTTGACGACTGCCAATTTGGTACCAAATAATGAATCATTGTACATTAAGAGAGGATCTTCTAAGTCTGACTTGTAGTCCAGCAGTAATGCCACAGATAATGTGAAGGAAAATGTTGAACCTGATGCAAGTTTCTGTGGCAATCACTTACTTTAGAAATAAAACGACTATAGCAATTTAGAAAATGTGAATAAGCATTTTGCAATGACAGTTTGGTTGCCTGGTAAGTCTTTGAGGTTGTCTTTTTTCTCTTATTAGACATGTTAATGTGGTGCAGTTACCCCTAAAAGACCTTCCATAAGACAATGCTGGCCTTTAAATATATGCCTGAGTGTTTTTAGTGATATACAAGGCAAGCATGCCGTTAACATAAGTGGTATAAAAAATTAATTTTTTTAATTAAAATTAGAAATTCAAAAATTGCAAGCTGCATATGTTTATGTCATTAATTATACTTGAAATAAAACTGTAAATGTTAAAATCGATTCATTAGAAATATTGCTCAAATTACAAATATTTTTTTTTTCATTAATGTAATATAATAAAAATTAAATAATAAATTTCAATTTATAGCAGTGAGAAGTATTTAAAAAAAATTATGCATATAAGAATTTGTAATAGGAAATGGTATCCCTATTGAAAATCATCATGTGGTGAGAAAATCAGGGTATTTTTTCACTCCCTAGCTATTTTCCTTCTCCTCCCAGATATACTTTAATCACTGAAGTATAATGACCAAAACTGGTGCATTTTAAAACTAAAAGTAGACTTAAGTTTAGGTAACAATTTAAGGATACATAAAATATGTAAATGCATGAAAAACAACTTCCCAAAGAAAAAATTTCAAAATTTTACATGAAAATATCTATAACAGAAATCCAAGATATAATTTGACCATTGATTGTGTGGAAAATTTGTAAGTAGCCAAATTGAATTTGACTTCTCTACCAAGACTGTCTTTCTTAAGAGCACTACTGTATTGTTCCTATAAAATTTACTACACTTTTGAAATGAACATCTTGCAAACACTTAATTCGCTATTACTAGAGGAAATGCAGAAAATAATCCTAAAATATTTTTAAATGAATACTGCTGAATAATTATAAAATAAAACAGAGTTTTCAAAAATGTATAGATTACAAGTAAATAAATATACTTTTATAGGAGTGTATTTAATAAAAATACGAGATGCAAAAAGATTACAAATAGAACACATGCACGAAGAATGCATTAGTAAATAACGATGATTAAAAAAATGACCATTTACTTAAATGACAATAATATTAAATAATTTTAAAATATACATACACTTATTGCGGCAGATGCAGCTTGAACTTGACTTGGTATTTTGAGATTTATACCATTGAATGATGCTTTACCACAATTAATCAAAAAGCTAGCAAAATATAACACACTGTGATGATGATCTAAAAAGTACAGAAAATTCAAGTTTAGAATTTATGATAGACTTTTAAAGTTTATTAAGCAGCTTTGTTATAAAAAAATCTCCAAATTACAAATAAACTTTTAAAAACGATTTGTATTTCGTGGAGCTAATGGTTAAAACAGTGTTGCCACGTCAAACATTAAAGAGAGAAGTTTACTAGCAGAGCTTCCTGAGGTATTACAAGATTTTAAGGCATTGAATAGGTGGAATTCAGTCAAATAATCTATATTGCACATGCATTTGTTTTTAAATTTATGCAATAACTTTTATTTTTATTAATTTAGATTTATTTTCCAATGTTAAATTATTATTTTCTTAACTTCTTTATTATTCATTCATTAGTTTTGCTGCTCTCAACTCTGCTACAGAATTATTTATTTCAAAAACATATTTTCTTTTGTATTCTATTCTATACTAACACTGAAAACATGGTCTCCGACTCTCTCATGAACTTCTTTCTTCATCCTTATCCCACTATTTTTTACGCCACTTCCCCTTCTGACATCATCAACTACATTAAATCTACTACCATTAAAAAAGCTCCTGGTATAGACAATATTACTAACAAAATGCTCAAAAATCTCCCAACCTCCACTATCTTTTTGCTAACTCATATTATTAATGCAATTTTCCGCCTTGCTCACTTCCCTACTAAATGGAAAACTGCCCGCATTCTCCCAATCCTAAAACCCGGCAAAGACCCCACTAACCCCACCAGCTACCGACCTATCTCTCTTCTTCCGACTCTCAGTAAACTCACTGAAAAAAATCATCCTCAGCAAATTTCTTGATTTTATTTCTTCTAATAATATTATGTCTCCTCATCAATTCGGCTTTGCTAAGAACCTTTCAACCACCCATCAGCTTTTACGTGTCACTGAAATCATCGCACAAGGACTAGTCACCAATTCTGCCACTGGCATCATTTTCCTAGATATTGCTAAAGCCTTTGACAGGGTCTGGATTAATGGACTTATTCATAAACTCATTTACTATAACTTCCCGTCGCACCTTATTAACCTAATCTGCTCCTTTCTCTCTAATCGTAAATTTGTTGTCTGTGTCAAACATCATGATTCCTCCCTTAGACAAATGTCTGCTGGAATTCCCCAAGGTTCTGTCCTTGCTCCGCACTTATTCACTCTTTTCATGAATGATATCCCTGTCTCTCCTGAAACCTCTCTCAGCCTTTACGCCGATGACACAGCCATTATTGCACAAAACAGAAATACTACTTACCTTGTTAAACAACTTCAACGCCATATTAATCTTCTCGAAATCTGGCTTACTAATTGGAAAATTAAACTCAATGTTACTAAAACCGAAGCTGTTTTCTTTTCGCGTAAACATTATCCCACCCACACTGTCTCTATCTTCGGAGAGAATATCATCTGGACCAATAAAGCTAAGTACCTTGGAATTATTTTGGATAAAACGCTCACTTACAATCAACACATCCTTCATCTACGAGAAAAATTCAATAGAGCTATTCGCATCTTCTACCCTTTAATCTGCAGAAAGTCTCATACTTCCATCCAAATAAAATTGCTGCTGTACAAAGTTTATCTTCGCCCACTCATAACCTACGCGAGTCCAGTCTGGGGATCAGCCGCCAAATCTAACATCGCCATCCTTAGCCGCCTGCAAAATAAAACACTCCGTATGCTTATAAACGCACGCTGGTTCTTCCGCAACACCGATATTCATCGCTCTTTAAATTTGCAGACTCTCCCTCAATTCATCTCTAAACTTGCGCATAACTTTTACACTAACATCCCAAACATCGATAACGAGCTGCTTAAACGACTCCCAGAATATGATATAAACAATCCGAAGAACTCCAAACGCCCGCGAACTTCACTGCTAATTAGCTGACATGTTTATTATCCCCGCGCTCAAGTTTTCGAGTTTTTTCATCCACAGATGGTTTTTCTCCCAACAACGCTGACCTAGATTCATATGTTGACTATTTTCCCAGTTTCGCTCTCCGTTCGCTTAGTTTATTCTTTTTTATCAGTTTCCCTTTTTACTTTTCGTTTTTATTTGTTATTTCTCTTTTATAATTTTAATGACTATAAATAATACTATTTACAAAAAAAAAAAAAAAAAAAAAAAAAAAAAATTAAATAAAAATCAGTAATATTTAAAATAATTTCATAATAATAATAATAATAAAGACCTTTTTTTTTTTTTTTTTTTTTTTTTTTTTTTTGGGGGCAAGCTCTCCATTTAGTCTTACCATTTTTCTACTCAGCAATGTGTTCTTCATTCTTCAAAGGACTATTACCAGACAGGAGCTAACGGCTGCTCCGCAGCCAAGGAGCTCCACGAAATACAAATCGATTTTGTATTCTATGTCATTTTATAAAAATATTGCGTTATCTTTATATTTAATTTCCATCACTTTATTCGCCATTGCATATTTGCAAATAAATACAAAAAAAAAAAAAAAAAAAAAAAAAAAAAAATCAAACATAGTATGAAGATAAGTTATAATTTTTTTCTCTTACGTACTTTTTTTCTCTTTTTTCTCGGACGTACCTGTTACGGAGTTCCTGTGGGGTAAATAGGGAGTTTTTGCATACCGTAAGTTAGTTACCGTAGGACGTCCGTTAGCATTTTTCTCCCTAGCGCGCGTGCTCAGAAAAATGCTAACGGACGTCCTACGGTAACTAACTTACGGTATGCAAAAACTCCCTAATATATCCTTAAAACCTCTACACTATCATATTATTAAAAATTACATTTAAGCGTTAAACTTCTATAAAGATAGGTAAAAATTGTAAGCTTTAAAAAAATGAATAAATGATAATGAAAATTAAACTAAAAAAATGAAAATAATAATTTAAATTAAATTAGACAGGTACAATTAAGGCTCGTGCTCACCAAGGCGACAAGATGCAAGCGACCAAAATTTGACCTCACCGCTGTCGCCTGAAACCGGTTTGCAGTTCGCCGCGTGGAGTAGCCCAACTTTCAAGAAGAAGAGAGATAGGTTGATAGCTGGTGGGGTCTTTGCCGGGTTTTAGGATAGGGAGAATGCGGGCAGTTTTCCATTTTAGTAGGGAAGCCTTAGCCATTGACATCGAACTGATAAAATTTCGAGGCTGGGAGTGGAATTGTGCAGCGTGAAACAACAATGGATCCGCCACAGGCGGCGCTATCAGTTGTTAGGGAAAGAGAATTTTCCCTTCAATGTAGGAAAGATTGTCCACCGGATATGTGGATGCCGCCACTTTTTTTTTATTACTGTAGCGTAGTTGTGTTTCTGACGTTTACTCCGAACTGTCATTATGCTGCAATTTTAAATAATATGTGAGTTGATATGTTTTCATTTCTTTTATATCACGCATTTTATTTTATTATAATTTACTAGTTAATTAGCTTTTTAGTGAATTATTATTTTTACATATTTAATTGCATATTCTTAATTGTTCTGTTTTGTGTCGCCATTTTCCTGATAGCTTTTTATTGTGCCGCAGTTTTTAAAAATAATTTCTTAATTTATATTATTTATGTGGTATAATTTATTTTATTTTATTATTTAATTAACATTTTAGTGATTTTTTTTTGTTTTACATATTTAATTGCTGTTTTATTGCTTTGAAGGCT
>BPLQ01007771.1:0-84020 GCA_021605075.1 Caerostris darwini
TTTACATACTTCGACTATGGTCTACAACTTTATATATATATATATTTGTCTACTTTGCTTCATTTTGGAGTTAGATTTCCAAACTTCTGTGTTTCGCCATCCGGAACAATGAAATCGTGAGCGATATTTCGTACATCGGTGTATTCACTTTACTATTGATACACTTATCGTTTTGATCAGATACCTTTCTTTAGTCGTTAAGGGGATGTTTTAAACCTGATTTCAATCTCAAAT
Organism: Caerostris darwini; assembly: GCA_021605075.1. Taxonomy (NCBI): domain Eukaryota; kingdom Metazoa; phylum Arthropoda; class Arachnida; order Araneae; family Araneidae; genus Caerostris; species Caerostris darwini. Next base: position 235 of record BPLQ01007771.1, read on the forward strand.
TGTTTTAATTAATTATTTGACAGCCACTTAATGAAAACTGAAAACATGCAAACTTTGACATCAAATATCTCAGTCAATTTTCATCACACAAAAGTAGACACTTTTTGTACTTCATTTTTCTATTGTGAGGTATAAAAGTTATACTAAATATAACTATAGGTACCAGGGGTATAAAAAATTAATTAATTAAAAATTGTCTGTATAAAAAGCAGATTTTGTACTCACCAATAGGTTTTAAATACAAAAATTCAAATTATGAATTTTAACCTCATTTGAAATATTTTTGTATTTGAAACTATATGTCTACGAACAACGGACATAATTTAAACAAATATCTATGTATTACTTTTGCACTTTGTATTTAAAACACTGGCAGAAATAAACTAAATAATATTTTTTTTTTTTCTGTTAGTACTTATTCGAACTATTTCCAATGTTAGTGATTAAATAATTTCTGCCTAATAATTGTGTAAAAAATAATTCCATAGCAAATAGTATTAATTGCTCTAAAAAAAAATATAATTTTGTAGGAGCTTTTATGACAACCCCACTGATTATTAAATCTCTGAAATAAGTATATGCTTGTCTCTGTATAATTTTCCTCTTTAGAATAGCAGACATCATAATTTGTGGTTAATAATAATGAAGTAGAAAAGCTTTTAACCGATCATTAGTTTTTTATTCAGTTTTATAGCGTTGAAATAAATAATTATTATTTTTTAGTGCTTGTTGAATATTTAAATATTTGGTAGTTTTTTTTTTAAGTTCTTGTTTGCAACCAATATGATGAATAAAACATTTTTTGGAAGTAAGGCCTTAGAATATTTAAAAATGCGTAAGTGTCTTAAAAACTCTTCATAAATGCATAAATGATGAAACCTAGTCAAAGTAAAATCAATTGCTTCATTGTCCTTGACTTGATGACGACTTTTAAATTCATTTAAAAATGCAAACAGGATTTTTTTTAAAATTCAGTTTGAATGTAGAAATTGAAGATGATAAACAAAGAAATAATTTTGCCAGTAAATATCAAGTCTTTTGATTTATCATTATATACTGAAAACATAAATTATATACATTCTTAAAAGAACTATTTTTCTATTTTCATTTATTTAGCTAAAATTGTATTTGCAAATTCTCCATTAGTTATTTAGTAGATGTTTATAAATTGGTACTTAGACAAATACTATATTAATATGCAGAAAAATACCAAATTATTTATAATATATCAAAACTAAAATACGTTAATTGCATATCCTTATAAATTATCGGTAAAATATATCTACTAATATAATAAAATATATATACTAATGTATTATTATATATTGATAGATATATAGGTAATAAACTTATTCCCCAAAGATTATCGATTAAACGTCGTATTATTACCAAAAAGCTTGTCCGGGACAAAGTTTACAATTTCAAAGCTACTCACATCTAGAATAATATAAAAACAATAATCGAGTTGATCATATGAGATGCTCTTCTATGATTCGTGTGCATTTGCTGTGCAATTCTATGATTCCGAAAATAAATTTTCACTCTTCTGTTTCATCTTCATGATTAACATAATAAAAAGAATACAATTATTATAACAAAGATTTTGATGATTGTTGCTAAGGTTTCGTAATCACTTTAAACCGTAGGTCCCGTTCGTAAATGATCATTTTTTTTTTTTTGAGTTAAGTCAATCTTCAGCCCTCGTTGTTTTCCTCTCCTAAAATTGAATCTGCATATTATCCTTAGCCATGGACGCCGCCTGCTATTGGACTTGATGTAGACTTTTTCCTGCACCAGGGACATTAGTAACAGTAACAACAACGATGTTTTGTTGCACATTTAATGGAAAAATTTTTCTAAATAATAACATAAAGAATTATAGTAAAAAAAAAATTAAACAGGTGCAAAAAGAAAGATATGACACACGTACATAAAGAGAATATTAACTTACTGAGAGGATTTCCGACAGGAAGATCATTGCTGTGGACGCAGAAAATGGCCAAAAAGTCCAGCGACACCAACATTTCCACTGATCCTTAAAGATACCCTGCCACCAGCACGAATATGAACAGTTTTTCAAGAAAACAACCCGAAGATGAGTTCCCAGCGCAGATCGCTGAAGTCTGCATCTGCGAGGGTCATTGCTGAATGATTCCTGGCATGCCGATATAAGTGATGAAGGCATTCACACCTCTCAAGTCAGCTGCTGAGAGAAGCTGGAATTTGGCCACCAAATATCTGAAATAAAAAGAAAAACAGTGTTTTTACATTTTTGAGACCAATAATCATTTCAAATCCAAAGCACAAAATTTTGATGGTTCTGAAAAAAATAATAATAATGTAAAAGGTGTATGTATAAAATTTGTAAAACATTCTTTTGCACAACACATTAAAAGTTATCACACAATTAGTAAACAGAGAAATCCCTTTAGCTGTAATACATTCTAAATATAATGTCCTAATGCCATCATATGATAGATTTCTAAAAGATGTTCTACGCTATTCCATATCTTCGAGATTATGGGATGCTCATATCTGTTGGAATATTAGACAATGCAGAAGTAACCTAGTCGTATAGGATCTAACGTTGTTGTAGAAAAGGCTCAGTAAAATGTTTTTTTAAATATAACATGTTTAATCATTAAATATTATGTGATGCTTTAAGTAATGCTGTATAATGCGCAAGACTACCAGGAGCGATCTATTATCGTTGGAAATAGCATTCACATTATCACTCCAGGTTGTATGCATTTGCATAAAAAAGTTTGCTTAGGAATTCTGATCTGACTTTATCTACACATAATTACGATGGTATTCCACTGCAAGGTTAAAGTTTGATTAATCATCCAATGTTATATGACGATAGCCTGTTGCCAACCAGGGTTATCAGTTGGCTTAGTGAATAGCATGCAAGGCTTTCCGAGCAAAGGGTGTTTGGTTTGAAACTCGACAAGCGATAGCGAATCAAAAGCTTCCGTTTTTTATATCAGAGATGGATCTAATAAATCCGTAGGGTAGAGTATCATTTCCGTTGGGCTCAAAGAGAAGAGGAGGGTGGTGTGAATCTCCAAATGATACTATTGTATGAGTTCATTCTAAACTGCAATGGTACAATTTCACTCTCTTTATTTCCAAAACTGTTAAAGGGCATCCCAGGTCTAGGTGCAGTGATGTGTGATGTTGTATTATGTACCATTACTGGGTTTGTCTATATTGAAATGGTTAAAGGTAAACGTCATAAGTGTAAACCTACTTCAAATGGTAAAAGGTACAAGGTATGGTAAGAAGCTGCAAGTTGTATGGAGGGAAAAATGATGCTGTTTAAGTAGTTTTCAGCCTATCACACAATAATTTGATCTTGTCACTCATTGTTTTGCTTGGCCTTTTAGAGACTTCATTTTGGTCAATCGTTTCCCTGTCAGAACCTTTGCACAGACGTCAGAACCTTCAACGTCATTGTCAGAACCTTTGCACAGACAGTCCTTATGGCCCAAATGGCATCTTGTTTTTCGACATGATTACCGTACTTACACATTTCAGCTATTCAACCCGTTCGATGTCGTCTAGTTGCCTATGCCTCCAACTACGTCTTATTGTGTCCGGGGAAAATCTAAAGGCGACAATGTGAAAAATTATAATTACATGCGATCGTTAGCTGTTTTATGATATTGCGCAGTTGAAACTCGCTATGGAATAGAGATTTTCTGATGAAATTTTGAGGTGTTTGAATCGGTCTTTTTAAACTGTTTTTTTTCTTTTCCTTCTGGGTAAAAAAAATGTATCTTAGAAATAAAATTTGAATTTATTTATTTATTGTTTATTTTATGCACATATAGCTTGTTAAAGATGTGCATCGTTATTGTCACCTATAATAGAAGCCTATATTCCAATTTTCAACTGTTATAATCAGCTGTGCCCTCAAAATAAGATTTTTTTTATGATATTTTCTTTTAAAGTCAGTCATCATTCCATACTAAAGGAGTTCTATTAACCTAATTTGTGATACAAAATATTTATAACAATCGTATAACCATAACAATACCGGAAACACTATTCGAAATGTTTATTATACAGATTATCTCAGCACAGGATTTACAAACTCATAATGGGGGTACTAGAATTTGGTGTCCCTAGTACCCCTAGGGTACTCTAGACTGCTTGGAATCGCTTTGAATTGCTGAGTCTGAAATGATTTCCTCGCATGATAGATGGCGTTGCATGAGTGAGAGAGTCTTCTAGTATTTCTTTTGACACACTGACGCAATGGTAGTAAGATGATTCTTTGGAAGAAAATTCTATGAGATAACCACTGGATCTTCTCAAATATCATACATTCGCTGAACTGGTGGACGTGTACTTGGCTTACGGAGGCTGTGGCGCTAATAAGCGATCCATTATGCAACTCTTTTACTCGCAAAGATATTCGAAGAGACAAAATTCGAGGTCATAGTTTCTTTGCACATCTTCATCGGAGATTATCTGAGAGGAATTATTTCCTTAATAATGTGTAGACAGAATGGATCTAATATAGGGTAATCCAAATATCAGTACGCGAGCTATAGCGCACCATGGCGAAATGTCCTATTCCAACAATTGTATAATTCAATTTGAAAGTATTGTTTTCTCATGACTTTTACTTTTGTCGATATACATTGATTAATAAATTGCATTTTCACTAGCGTGGGCGACTTTTTATTCTTGATTCTTTCTGCATGACTTTCCGAGTCAAGAAGCATTTTCGACTCTTTATTGCATTGCTGCGTTACTCGGAATCGTTTAGATGTAACTTACTCCTCCTAGAAGTTCATAAACCTGGTTATGAGAAAAATCAATTTTATTCCACCAAAAATTTGATAACATTTCGATGCGTTTAATTAAATTACATAAAATCAGTTTGTTCTATCAACTTAGACTAAATGGTTAAAGATACGTATCTCTATTTCTTTTTCAAAACTTTATTACTTTGCTTTGTATGGTTTGATGACAGCAGTATGATAGTGATTTAAATAATCATTCTGCGCATGATGATTATATTTAATTAAACTGTTATTTATTAAAACAAAGTACCTCGTCATATGTATTTATTAAAATTAGTTCTTACTGTAAAAACTCGATTTTTATTGTATGATAAATGAAACATGCTTAACTATTTTTAAGTCTCACAATAATCAGATTTAAGTCCTGTATTGACAGGCAAATAGTTCTTTGATTCTCTTCAGTACTTTGAAATTTGTTGTTTGACAATTTGTAATGAATTTGAATAAATCATAAATTTTATTTAAATAATCACAGTTTGTTCGACTCCTTTTTACAAATTTTCGATATCTTTCTTTTATTTTTATTTTCTTCAATGAAAATTGTTCTTTTACATTCTTTTTTTCATATTGAAATGTTAAGGGCTAATAACTGAAAATGCACTACTTATAGATTAATAAATTTAAGGCTAATAATTGAAAGAAATTGTAATCATTTTGTTTTTAGCGTGAACAGCAATTAACTTAATCCAATGATCAATTCCGATTGAAAGAGTATTAGTAGCCATATATAAATGTATACTGTATCATGAGAGAAACTGGAATGCATTAACTATATGTGAGGAAATAGCAAAAATGATCAAATTGAGGATTACGACTTTCATATACATAATTTGAAATTAATGACAATTTGAGTTACTAGGGTAAATCTTATTGTATTCTAGCAAGACTATCAGGAGTAATATTCCGGAGAAAGATCCCATTATTATATAATAGGATAAAAACAAATTGTCATGCTATATTTCAACATCTACCAAACAATCAAACTGTCGAGACGAGACGCTTATATATATTGCTATAATCTTCTTCTGAAAAAGATGACTGAAAACTACGTCGCTATCAGTTGAAAACCTCCGACATCTTGCATGCTACTTAAATGAGCTGCAACTTGTGCTTACAAACACTTTGTAAATTATAATGCATAATATAGCATATAGCGTTATTATTAGTTAGAATAGTGTTGTTATTATAGGTTAAGTATAGCATTCTTCGAGCCAGTAACTAAAACACTTTTCAAGGTTAAAATAATTTATTCAATAAGCAAGAGCCGAGTGTCACGTTTATGCAAAAATACTTAAAGCTGTATTAGTTTTGCATTATTATTTACTAATTAAACCACGATTATTCTACATAGATTACAGTTTTTTAAAGGAAATGTGCGAAATATCCGAAAATTTATGTAGACTTATGTAGGAGAAAAACTCATGTAGCACTTTTTCATTGTCTGTCGTCATGTGCAATACAATGAGAAATTATTACAGTTTGAAAAAAAATGACATTTTACAAGATTTGACGGTTGATGTATAAAATTTTGGAGCTATTTAGCCCCTAAGCTTATTTAGCCCTTGATATAATAAGAAATAAACAGTTGAAAACATTTGAATATTGCCCAGTAGGATTTTACAAATTTTCAAAATCTTAAAGTAATTTACAGAAGTATTCAAAAAGTATTCAAATTTTAGAGTAAAATTTTACGCTGCCGTTTAAGAACATTATTAGGAATATAGGATTCAATCTCCTTGATTGCTGTATTGCTATGATTATCAAGCGTGTTAAAAAAAATTACTGGAAATATATTTAAGAAAATAAAATAAAAAATAAGTGTTAATAGCTTTAATAAGATCAGAATTACGCATAAATTTAGCAGAGGTTATTTGACGGATAGTGATGTTTTATAAGGTTCCAATAGTTTTAAGATTAGATTTAGCCGCATAAGATCAAACCGGTAAGTGTAGGTTAAGATAAGACGAATAATGTCAGTATATAAAAGAATTTTATTATTCCTGGTCATAGTTGATTTTCTATTAATAAGAAGACAGATTTTAAGGAAAGCAGTACGAAATTTTGTTTTAGTATGCCAGAAAATATTGTTTCCAAGTTAAATGGTGATTTAGAATAACGCCTAAATATTTAGTTCTATAAAAGATTTAATCTGGCACCTCTAATTTAAAGCTTTGGAGATATTTCAGTCATGGTCTTCAAAAGAATAACTTCGTAGAAAAGTTGCATTTTAAATTTAATTAGCGACATTAATAATGGTTGACAAATTTAACTAGCTGTGTGCCTTCGGGAAGTCGTCTGCTATTAGCAAAGTTTCGTGGATCAAATGTTGACTACTCTTCCAATATTCGAAAATGGTATTTATATGAATTGTCTTTAAAGAACATATTTTAAATATAAAAGTTAAATAAAGACTTACCCTGTGATTACAATGAAGAAACATTGGGCTAAAGTAGGAGCAAAATCATCAAAAGGATATGGATCGTCTTGAATACGACAGGCTGGTTCTAACAGTGTTTGGTTATACTAAAAATAAACAAAAAGACATAAATAAAATTAATCATTTAAAAATATTTCTTCAATTACTTTTGATTTGAATATTTTTTTTTTTTCATATTTACCCAGTTCAATGGAATTTGTAAAAATTGCCTAGTAAAAAATAAGCAGACTTTCTGAAACAAAAAAATATACATCTTTTTTCTTCAAAGTCTTAAAACAAGTCTTCAGAACATTTTTTTTATCAAGCTATACTTTTCATTTATAATCCGGAATGATTTATTCCTCTTCAGTAGGCATATTGCTGCAAAATTTCACAACCAGATTGTAAAGCATTTAAATTAATGCTTTCGAAATGCTACTGTTGCGAAAATCTTTATTTATTTTGTTGAGAAAAAAAAAAGAAATACGAAGTAACATGTCCTTTATAAATGTCATAGCAGTTTCGCAAAGAACTTTATAATTAATTCTGGAATGTCACCTTCTGTTCAATTTTCAAGCTTGGTAAAAAATTAAAAGGTGTCGAATAGTTTGAATTAAAATGTGTCTAATATTTTTTTTCTCAATAAAGAATTTTTTTTTATTTGCCAATAAAACAATATTAAATCTTTATTATTTAAGAAAATAATAGTTTTGGCATTGTTTTAATAAATTATAATATAAAGCTATAAACCAAGATATATATTATGTATATATTTGACATTCTTATTAATATTCTTATTAAAATAATATATATTATATTATATAAATATTAAAATAATATAATATATTATTATAACATATTATTTAAGAAAACTTTTTATTTAACTTTTATATTAAAAGTTATCTGAATACTTTTATTATTTTACATTTAATTCAAGAATAATATTATAATGATAATTCGGATGTAATTAGTTTTATTTTAAATAATAATTTTCAATGGGAATTTTTTATTTCTTAGAGTTTCAGCTACTCATATTAAAAAATGAATCATTTATTTCAAAGATTTTTTTTTAATTTGGAGAGTTTATATATATATATTTAATTTATCAAGCAGGATTTCAATAAATATTTGAAAACTGTCAATTAAAAGATCACTTAATTGATTTTAGTTTGATTAACCAAAAAATTAATTTCATTAGTATTTCTTTGATCAATTACTTTTTTTGGCGATAGAAAAAAAAATCTTTGATGATAAAGCACTTATAATATTTGGTATTTTAAACAAAAATTGAAAGAGCTTCTGTATAGGAATTCAGAAACGATAAATTACTTAATATTTTAAAACATTAATTATAATATTTTATGCTTACAATTTAAAAAGAACTTTCTTTTGTGAAATAACTTCCATGGACTGAAATACAAGAGAAGATTTTCTAACGTTGTACGATGAATATTTGAAAAAAATATTGCAACCAAATTGTATGCTTTTAACAAAATAATTTCGTTGTAAATTCAATCACCTTTTTCAATATAAGAACTACCTTGTTGTCAATTCTTAAAGATTTCTTCTCTCATTTTTATTTGTCAAATAAGGAACATTAACCTAACTTTCATCTGTTCGTATTCTTTTCTAGAAAGAGTTGTTGAGCAAGTTAAAAAACATATTCAGTTAATTTATTGTTATATATATACACATAACAATGGAATAATGCTCTGAGATAAAAAGGACATAAATAAAGAAAACGTTTTGAGAAAAAATAAAATATCTGAGTTTATTTGATATGCTTTTATTTTCCATGACAGAAAATTAAAAGTTGAGCTGTAAATCAAAGCAATCCAGCCTTGATTTTTTTTTGTTTTAATGCTCCTATTAATATGACAACATAAAAACAAATTTTATGCCCTTTAAATAAAAATAAATAAAAATTATGTTTGGATATATAAAAAAAGACTATTCACTCTCTTTATGAGCAATATTTTATTATTTTTTTACCGAATTAAGAACATATCTAAAGCTGAATATAAATCGTTAATAAATCGTAATAATAAAAATAACAACGACAAAGGACAATGAAATAAACATATAAACAAATAAACATATATAACAAATGGAATGAACGCACATAACATTCTGAAATGTCTTCATTAACTGACTCTTGTGTATTTATAACTTTAATTTATAGTTTTTAATTAAATATTTAGATCAGGAGTTTTTCCAACCCAAATAATCTTGCGGAAATGAATCATAACTCCGCGGTCTGCATATAAATTATATATCCCCAGATTAGATGTAGATCCACTAAAGACATTTTGGGTGTGAAAAATTGAAACATAATGACAGTAATTGTAATAATATTTGTGTTTATTATTCTTACATGTAAACATTGATAATATAATAATTATGATACTAAACGCATATTGTAAAGAAATATATAACACTAAAAATGAAATATAAAATATATAGATATAAACAGAAATAAAAAAAAATTAGGTATTAAAAAATATTTATTTTACTTAGGTGCGATATTTGTTTCTCTACTCTTTCACCAGCTTTTTTCAAATTGATCTCAAATTTGGCATTGGCACATCGTAATTGATGTTTGCAGGTTAGCGTCCGTTGAGTTTGGTCAATTTCATTTTCGGAAAAAAAAAAAAAAAAACGATTCGCTGGTATAAGTTGAACCCAAAGCTCTGACAATTGTTTGTGCCAGATTTCTCAAATTGGAAAATTTCTCTTTTGTGACGTAAGTGTTGTAAAAATCTATTTTTGATTGTGATGTTTCAAAAATGCGTTTTAATTCAATATTGCATTGTAAGTCAACCAGTTTCATTTCCCTGAGATATTCTGCAGCCGATTTTTTAACATGAAAGGGACATGAATACATTTAAAAAAATTTTATTGTATTCGTCTAACTCTAAATTACTGAATCGGCTTTCAAAATCAGCTGTAGTTTTCTTATTTCTTTTTGCATATTTGATAATTTTGATTATATGGATGAACAAGTAATCTATTTTTAATACATTGATTTTTACTACTTTTGGCCATTACAAAATAAATATATTTTGTAATAATGTGAAAATCTGCAAAATTTTCAAGGCTGGCCTCGTGTTGCCACCTCTGATTTAGATGAATCATTTTCCAAATCATTTTTTTTTTTTTTTGTTATTATTTACCACTGATTAAGAATATTGGAAACTAAATAAAATCTGATAGATTATGAATTTTTATTGTATCTTTTTTGTTTATTCTATGTGTAACAATATGATGTGTACGACTTTTTTTTAAAATTCAAGATACACTTGGCAGTAGCACCCAACTTCGTTGTCTAGTTCAAATTTCTTAACATCAAGAAATGATTATCATAGTTATTTCAACAGAATCGTTAAGTACTACCCTTATGTCACAATTCTTGTAAGAAGACTGAAGTTCAACGAACTAATATTTATTTACACTAAAGACAATCACAGGAATGCAAAAGGTTTTTTCTAATTACAATTTTAATACATTCCTCAATTAATAATGACTCATGCTTTCAGGCAATCCCTTTACGTTCGATATGCTCAGTATTGAATGCCATTGCCAGGAGTCACCAGATGAAAATAAAACATTCACTTACGGGAGGCGACGCTTCATAGGTGAAATCCGATTTTTAGATGATTTGAGTCAGACGCCTCTCCATAGGGAAACCATGCACAATGTACATTAATTGGAAATCAAAGGAAATCTCATTTGTTAGTAACTGTATTTATGTGTATACAGCAAAATTATAAAATGCTCACTGATATAAATTTTAAAATATATTTTTTGATAATGAATTCTGAAGAATAATATTTTTAAACAAATTAATATTTTTTAAATTTGGTCATTCGAAACATTTTATAATTTGCTATTATTATGCACATAAATTATTAATTTGTCGTTGTATAATAAATGAAATTCAATAGATTAAACAGTTTCCAATTAATAAATTTTTATTAATAGTACTTGTAACACATGGTTTCCCTATGAGAAGAACGTCTGACTCAAATCATCCTAAAATCAGTTTCACCGCAAAGCAGTGAAACGTCATACCAATGCAATAGTTCACGTGCTTTTTTTAACCTGTGAGAACGCCTAATTTTCATCTGAACTTTGGCTTCCTGCAAGCAATGGCGTAACTTAGCTTTTGTCTCTTTGAGCATATCAGGGCGTAAAGGTTTTGCCTGAAAACGCTTGGCCATTGCACTGAGTCATTATTAATTGAAAGGGAATGTAAAATTGTAATTAGAAAAAACCTTTTGCATTCCTGTGATTGTCTTTAATTGTAAATAAATATTAGTTCGATTGAACTTCAGTCTTCTTAAGAATTGTGACGCAAAAGGTGGTACTTAACGATTCTGTTGAAATAACTATGATAATCATTTCTTGATGTTGAAATTTGAACTAACAACGAAAAGTTTGGGTGCTATATACTTGAAGTGTATCTTGAATTTTAAAAAAAAGTCGTACACATCATATTGTTACACATAGAATAAACAAAAAAAGATACAATAAAAATTCATAATCTATCAGATTTTATTTAGTTTCAATATTCTTAATCAGTGGTAAATAATAACAAAAAAAAAAAAAAATGATTTGGAAAATGATTCATCTAAATCAGAGGTGGCAACACGAGGCCAGCCTTGAAAATTTTTGCGGATTTTTCACATTATTACAAAATATATTTATTTTGTAATGGCCAAAGTAGTAAAAATCAATGTATTAAAAATAGATTACTTGTTCATCCATATAATCAAAATTACATCAAATATGCAAAAGAAATAAGAAAACTACAGCTGATTTTGAAAGCCGATTCAGTAATTTAGAGTTGAACGAATACAATAAAATTTTTAAATGTATTCATGTCCCTTTCATGTTAAAAAGGTCGGCTGCAGAATATCTCAGGGAAATGAAACTGGTTTGACTTACAATGCAATATTGAATTAAAACGCATTTTTGAAACATCACAATCAAAAATAGATTTTTACAACACTTACGTCACAAAAGAGAAATTTTCCAATTTGAGAAATCTGGCACAAACAATTGTCAGAGCTTTGGGTTCAACTTATACCAGCGAATCGTTTTTTTTTTTTTTTTTCCGAAAATGAAATTGACCAAACTCAACGGACGCTAACCTGCAAACATCAATTACGATGTGCCAATGCCAAATTTGAGATCAATTTGAAAAAGCTGGTGAAAGAGTAGAGAAACAAATATCGCACCTAAGTAAAATAAATATTTTTTAATAATTTAATTTTTTTTTATTTCGTTTATATCTATATATTTTTTATATTTCATTTTTAGTGTTATATATTTCTTTACAATATGCGTTTAGTATCATAATTATTATATTATCAATGTTTACATGTAAGAATAATAGTAAACACAAATATTATTACAATTACTGTCATTATGTTTCAATTTTTCACACCCAAAAATGTCTTTAGTGGATCTACATCTAATCTGGGGATATATAATTTTATATGCAGACCGCGGAGTTATGATTCATTTCCGCAAGATTATTTGGGTTGGAAACTCCTGATCTAAATATTTAATTAAAAACTATAAATTAAAGTTATAAATACACAAGAGTCAGTTAATGAAGACATTTCAGAATGTTATGTGCGTTCATTCCATTTGTTATATATGTTTATTTGTTTATATGTTTATTTCATTGTCCTTTGGTTCGTTGTTATTTTTATTATTACTCGATTTATATTCTGTTTAAGATAGGTTTTTAATTCGATAAAAAAAAAGATATTGTTCATAACAAAAGTGAATAGTCTTTTTTTATATATCCAAACATAATTTTATTTTTATTTAAAGAAAATAAAATTTGTTTTTGCGTTGTCATATTAATATGAGCATTCAAACAAAAAAAATCAAGGCTGAATAGCTTTGATTTACAGTCCAACTTTTAATTTTCTGTCATGGAAAATAAAAGCATATGAAATAAACTCAAATATTTTATTTTTTTCTTAAAACGTTTTCTTTATTTATGTTCTCTTTATCTCGGGACATTATTCCATTGTTATGTGTACATATATATATAACAATAAATTAACTGAATATGTTTTTTAACTTGCTCAACAACTCTTTCTAGAAAAGAATGTACGAACAGATGAAAGTTAGGTTAATGTTCCTTATTTGACAAATAAAAATGAGAGAAGAAATCTTTAAAAATTGACAACAAGGTAGTTTTTATATTGAAAAAGGTGATTGAATTTACAACGAAATTATTTTGTTAAAAGCATACAATTTGGTTGCAATGTTTTTTTCAAATATTCATCGTACAACGTTAGAAAATCTTCTCTTGTATTTCAGTTCATGGAAGTTATTTCACAAAGGAATGTTCGTTTTAAATTGTAAGCATAAAATATTATAATTAATGTCTTAAAATATTAAGTAATTAATCGTTTCTGAATTCCTATACAGAAGCCTTTTCAATTGTTTTTGTTTAAAATATCAAATATTATAAGTGTTTTATCCTCAAAGATTTTAATTTCAATCGCCAAAAAAAGTAATTGATCAAAGAAATACTAATGAAATTAATTTCTTGGTTAATCAAACTAAAATCAATTAAGTGATCTTTCAATTGACAGTAAATTGACAGTTTTCAAATATTTATTGAAATCCTGCTTGATAAATTAAATATATATATATAAACTCCCCAAATTAAAAAAAAATCTTTGAAATAAATGATTCATTTTTTAATATGAGTAGCTGAAACTCTAAGAAATAAAAAATTCCCATTGAAAATTATTATTTAAAATAAAACTAATTACATCCGAATTATCATTATAATATTATTCTTGAATTATATTGATTGAATTATGTAAAATAATAAAAGTATTCAGATAACTTTTAATATAAAAGTTAAATAAAAAGTTTTCTTAAATAATATGTTATATAATAATATATTATTAATATTTTAATAATATAATATATATTATTAATATATTAATAAGAATGTCAAATATATACATAATATATATCTTGGTTTATAGCTTTATATTATAATTTATTAAAACAATGCCAAAACTATTATTTTCTTAAATAATAAAGATTTAATATTGTTTTATTGGCAAATAAAAAAAATTGCTTTATTGAGAAAAAAAATATTAGATACATTTTAATTCAAATTATTTGACACCTTTTAATTCAAATTATTCAAGCTTGAAAATTGAACAGAAGGTGACATTCCAGAATTAATTATAAAGTTTTTTGCGAAACTGCTATGACATTTATAAAGGACATGTTACTTCGTATTTCTTTTTTTTTTCTCAACAAAATAAATAAAGATTTTCGCAACAGTAGCATTTCGAAAGCATTAATTTAAATGCTTTACAATCTGGTTGTGAAATTTTGCAGCAATATGCCTACTGAAGAGGAATAAATCATTCCGGATTATAAATGAAAAGTATAGCTTGATAAAAAAAATGTTCTGAAGACTTGTTTTAAGACTTTGAAGAAAAAAGATGTATATTTTTTTGTTTCAGAAAGTCTGCTTATTTTTTGCTAGGCAATTTTTACAAATTCCATTGAACTGGGTAAATATGAAAAAAAATAAAAAATATTCAAATCAAAAGTAATTGAAGAAATATTTTTAAATGATTAATTTTATTTATGTCTTTTTGTTTATTTTTAGTATAACCAAACACTGTTAGAACCAGCCTGTCGTATTCAAGACGATCCATATCCTTTTGATGATTTTGCTCCTACTTTAGCCCAATGTTTCTTCATTGTAATCACAGGGTAAGTCTTTATTTAACTTTTATATTTAAAATATGTTCTTTAAAGACAATTCATATAAATACCATTTTCGAATATTAGAAGCGTAGTCAACATTTGATCCACGAAACTTTGCTAATAGCAGACGACTTCCCGAAGGCACACAGCTAGTTAAATTTGTCAACCATTATTAATGTCGCTAATTAAATTTAAAATGCAACTTTTCTATGAAGTTATTCTTTTGAAGACCATGACTGAAATATCTCCAAAGCTTTAAATGCTTTAAATTAGAGGTGCCAGATTAAATCTTTTATAGAACTAAATATTTAGGCGTGATTCTAAATCACCATTTAACTTGGAAACAATATTTTCTGGCATACTAAAACAAAATTTCGTACTGCTTTCCTTAAAATCTGTCTTCTTATTAATAGAAAATCAACTATGACCAGGAATAACAAAATTCTTTTATATACTGACATTCTTCGTCTTATCTTAACCTACACTTGCCCGGTTTGGTCTTATGCAGCTAAATCTAATCTTAAAACTATTGGAACCTTATAAAACATCACTATCCGCCAAATAACCTCTGCTAAATTTATGCGTAATTCTGATCTTATTAAAGCTATTAACACTTATTTTTTATTTTATTTTCTTAAATATATTTCCAGTAATTTTTTTTAACACGCTTGATAATCATAGCAATACAGCAATCAAGGAGATTGAATCCTATATTCCTAATAATGTTCTTAAACGGCAGCGTAAAATTTTACTCTAAAATTTGAATACTTCTGTAAATTACTTTAAGATTTTGAAAATTTGTAAAATCCTACTGGGCAATATTCAAATGTTTTCAACTGTTTATTTCTTATTATATCAAGGGCTAAATAAGCTTAGGGGCTAAATAGCTCCAAAATTTTATACATCAACCGTCAAATCTTGTAAAATGTCATTTTTTTTCAAACTGTAATAATTTCTCATTGTATTGCACATGACGACAGACAATGAAAAAGTGCTACATAAGTTTTTCATAAATGTTATTATTTTATTTAATTTTCGGATATTTCGCACATTTCCTTTAAAAAACTGTAATCTATGTAGAATAATCGTGGTTTAATTAGTAAATAATAATGCAAAACTAATACAGCTTTAAGTATTTTTGCATAAACGTGACACTCGGCTCTTGCTTATTGAATAAATTATTTTAACCTTGAAAAGTGTTTTAGTTACTGGCTCGAAGAATGCTATAATTAACCTATAATAACAACACTATTATAACTAATAATAACACTATATGCTATATTATGCACTATAATTTACAAAGTGTTTGTAAGCACAAGTTGCAGCTCATTTAAGTAGCATGCAAGATGTCGGAGGTTTTCAACTGATAGCGACGTAGTTTTCAGTCATCTTTTTCAGAAGAAGATTATAGCAATATATATAAACGTCTCGTCTCGACAGTTTGATTGATTGGTAGTTGTTGAAATATAGCATGACAATTTGTTTTTATCCTATTATATAATAATGGGATCTTTCTCCGGAATATTACTCCTGATAGTCTTGCTAGAATACAATAAGATTTACCCTAGTAACTCAAATTGTCATTAATTTCAAATTATGTATATGAAAGTCGTAATCCTCAATTTGATCATTTTTGCTATTTCCTCACATATAGTTAATGCATTCCAGTTTCTCTCATGATACAGTATACATTTATATATGGCTACTAATACTTTTTCAATCGGAATTGATCATTGGATTAAGTTAATTGCTGTTCACGCTAAAAACAAAATGATTACAATTTCTTTCAATTATTAGCCTTAAATTTATTAATCTATAAGTAGTGCATTTTCAGTTATTAGCCCTTAACATTTCAATATGAAAAAAAGAATGTAAAAGAACAATTTTCATTGAAGAAAATAAAAATAAAAGAAAGATATCGAAAAATTTGTAAAAGGAGTCGAACAAACTGTGATTATTTAAATAAAATTTATGATTTATTCAAATTCATTACACAATTGTCAAAACAACAAATTTCAAAGTACTGAAGAGGATCAAAGAACTATTTGCCTGTCAATACAGGACTTAAATCTGATTATTGTGAGACTTAAAAATAGTTAAGCATGTTTCATTTATCATACAATAAAAATCGAGTTTTTACAGTAAGAACTAATTTTAATAAATACATATGACGAGGTACTTTGTTTTAATAAATAACAGTTTAATTAAATATATCATCATGCGCAGAATGATTATTTAAATCACTATCATACTGCTGTCATCAAAACCATACAAAGCAAAAGTAATAAAGTTTTGAAAAAGAAATAGAGATACGTATCTTTAACCATTTAGTCTAAGTTGATAGAACAAACTGATTTTATGTAATTTAATTAAACGCATCGAAATGTTATCAAATTTTTGGTGGAATAAAAATTGATTTTTCTCATAACCAGGTTTATGAACTTCTAGGAGGAGTAAGTTACATCTAAACGATTCCGAGTAACGCAGCAATGCAATAAAGAGTCGAAAATGCTTCTTGACTCGGAAAGTCATGCAGAAGAATCAAGAATAAAAGTGCCCACGCTAGTGAAAATGCAATTTATTAATCAATGTATATCGACAAAAGTAAAAGTCATCAGAAACAATACTTTCAAATTGAATTATACAAATGCTGGAATAGGACATTTCGTCATGGTGCGCTATAGCTCGCGTACTGGTATTTGGATTACCCTATATTAGATCCATTCTGTCTACAGATTATTAAGGAAATAATTCCTCTCAGATAATCTCTGATGAAGATGTACAAAGAAACTATGACCTCGAATTTTGTCTCTTCGAATATCTTTGCGAGTAAAAGAGTTGCATAATGGATCGCTTATTGTACTCCACAGCCTCGTAAGCCAAGTACACGTCCACCAGTTCAGCGAATGTATGATATTTGAGAAGATCCAGTGGTTATCTCATAGAATTTTCTTCCAAAGAATCATCATTTTACTACCATTGCGTCAGTGTGTCAAAGAAATACTAGAAGACTCTCTCACTCATGCAACGCCATCTATCATGCGAGGAAATCATTTCAGACTCAGCAATTCAAAGCGATTCCAAGCAGTCTAGAGTACCCCTAGGGGTACTAGGGACACCAAATTCTAGTACCCCCATTATGAGTTTGTAAATCCTGTGCTGAGATAATCTGTATAATAAACATTTCGAATAGTGTTTCCGGTATTGTTATGGTTATACGATTGTTATAAATATTTTGTATCACAAATTAGGTTAATAGAACTCCTTTAGTATGGAATGATGACTGACTTTAAAAGAAAATATCATAAAAAAATCTTATTTTGAGGGCACAGCTGATTATAACAGTTGAAAATTGGAATATAGGCTTCTATTATAGGTGACAATAACGATGCACATCTTTAACAAGCTATATGTGCATAAAATAAACAATAAATAAATAAATTCAAATTTTATTTCTAAGATACATTTTTTTACCCAGAAGGAAAAGAAAAAAAAACAGTTTAAAAAGACCGATTCAAACACCTCAAAATTTCATCAGAAAATCTCTATTCCATAGCGAGTTTCAACTGCGCAATATCATAAAACAGCTAACGATCGCATGTAATTATAATTTTTCACATTGTCGCCTTTAGATTTTCCCCGGGACACAATAAGACGTAGTTGGAGGCATAGGCAACTAGACGACATCGAACGGGTTGAATAGCTGAAATGTGTAAGTACGGTAATCATGTCGAAAAACAAGATGCCATTTGGGCCATAAGGACTGTCTGTGCAAAGGTTCTGACAATGACGTTGAAGGTTCTGACGTCTGTGCAAAGGTTCTGACAGGGAAACGATTGACCAAAATGAAGTCTCTAAAAGGCCAAGCAAAACAATGAGTGACAAGATCAAATTATTGTGTGATAGGCTGAAAACTACTTAAACAGCATCATTTTTCCCTCCATACAACTTGCAGCTTCTTACCATACCTTGTACCTTTTACCATTTGAAGTAGGTTTACACTTATGACGTTTACCTTTAACCATTTCAATATAGACAAACCCAGTAATGGTACATAATACAACATCACACATCACTGCACCTAGACCTGGGATGCCCTTTAACAGTTTTGGAAATAAAGAGAGTGAAATTGTACCATTGCAGTTTAGAATGAACTCATACAATAGTATCATTTGGAGATTCACACCACCCTCCTCTTCTCGTTTTGAGCCCAACGGAAATGCTAGCGAGGAACAACGATGAAGACGATATGCAGATTCACTTTCTACCCTACGGATTTATTAGATCCATCTCTTTTTTGATATAAAAAACGGAAGCTTTTGATTCGCTATCGCTTGTCGAGTTTCAAACCAAACACCCTTTGCTCGGAAAGCCTTACATGCTATTCACTAAGCCAACTGATAACCCTGGTTGGCAACAGGCTATCGTCATATAACATTGGATGATTAATCAAACTTTAACCTTGCAGTGGAATACCATCGTAATTATGTGTAGATAAAGTCAGATCAGAATTCCTAAGCAAACTTTTTTATGCAAATGCATACAACCTGGAGTGATAATGTGAATGCTATTTCCAACGATAATAGATCGCTCCTGGTAGTCTTGCGCATTATACAGCATTACTTAAAGCATCACATAATATTTAATGATTAAACATGTTATATTTAAAAAAACATTTTACTGAGCCTTTTCTACAACAACGTTAGATCATATACGACTAGGTTACTTCTGCATTGTCTAATATTCCAACAGATATGAGCATCCCATAATCTCGAAGATATGGAATAGCGTAGAACATCTTTTAGAAATCTATCATATGATGGCATTAGGACATTATATTTAGAATGTATTACAGCTAAAGGGATTTCTCTGTTTACTAATTGTGTGATAACTTTTAATGTGTTGTGCAAAAGAATGTTTTACAAATTTTATACATACACCTTTTACATTATTATTATTTTTTTCAGAACCATCAAAATTTTGTGCTTTGGATTTGAAATGATTATTGGTCTCAAAAATGTAAAAACACTGTTTTTTCTTTATTTCAGATATTTGGTGGCCAAATTCCAGCTTCTCTCAGCAGCTGACTTGAGAGGTGTGAATGCCTTCATCACTTATATCGGCATGCCAGGAATCATCTGCATGACCCTCGCAGATGCAGACTTCAGCGATCTGCGCTGGGAACTCATCTTCGGGTTGTTTCTTGGAAAACTGTTCATATTCGTGCTGGTGGCAGGAGTATCTTTAAGGATCAGTGGAAATGTTGGTGTCGCTGGACTTTTGGCCATTTTCTGCGTCCACAGCAATGATCTTCCTGTCGGAAATCCTCTCAGTAAGTTAATATTCTCTTATGGTACGTGTGTCATATCTTTCTTTTTGCACCTGTTTAATTTTTTTTTTACTATAATTCTTTATGTTATTATTTAGAAAAATTTTTCCATTAAATGTGCAACAAACATCGTTGTTGTTACTGTTACTAATGTCCCTGGTGCAGGAAAGTCTACATCAAGTCCAATAGCAGGCGGCGTCCATGGCTAAGGATAATATGCAGATTCACTTTAGCGAGGAACAACGAGGGCTGAAGATTGACTTAACCTCAAAAAAATGTTCTACGATCATATTAGAACGGGACCTACGGTTTAAAGTGGATTACGAACCCTTAGCAACAATCGTAAATCTTTTGTTATAATAATTGTATTCTTTTATTATGTTAATCATGAAGATGAAACAGAAGAGTGAAAATTTATTTTCGGAATCATAGAATT
The DNA here is from genome assembly GCA_021605075.1 of Caerostris darwini. NCBI lineage: Eukaryota > Metazoa > Arthropoda > Arachnida > Araneae > Araneidae > Caerostris > Caerostris darwini. Next base: position 21,000 of record BPLQ01007771.1, read on the forward strand.
GCACAGCACAAATGCACACGAATCATAGAAGAGCATTCATATGATCAACTCGATTATTGTTTTTATATTATTCTAGATGAGTAGCTTTGAAATTGTAAACTTTGTCCCGACAAGCTTTTGGTAATACGACGTTTAATCGATAATCTTAATAAGTTTATTACCTATATATCTATCAATATATAATACATTAGTATATATATTTATTATATTAGTAGATATATTTTACCGATAATTTATAAGGATATGCAATTAACGTATTTTAGTTTTGATATATTATAAATAATTTGGTATTTTTCTGCATATTAATATAGTATTTGTCTAAGTACCACTTATAACATCTACTAAATAACTAATGGAGAATTTGCAAATACAATTTTAGCTAAATAAATGAAAATAGAAAAATAGTTCTTTTTAAGAATGTATATAATTTATATTTTCAGTATATAATGATAAATCAAAGACTTGATATTTACTGGCAAAATTATTTCTTGTTTATCATCTTCTCAATTTCTACATTCAAACTGAATTTTAAAAACCTGTTTGCATTTAAATGAATTTAAAAGTCGTCATCAAGTCAAGGACAATGAAGCAATTGATTTTACTTGACTAGGTTTCATCATTTATGCATTTATGAAGAGTTTTTAAGACACTTACGCATTTCTTAAATATTCTAAGGCCTTACTTCCAAAATAGTTTTATTAATCATATTACAGCAACAAGAACTTAAAAAAACTACCAAATATTTAAATATTCAACAAGCACTAAAAATAATAATTATTTATTTCACCTGCTATAAACTGAATAAAACTAATGATCGGTTAAAAGCTTTCTACTTCATTATTATTAACCACAAATTATGATGTCTGCTATTCTAAAGAGGAAATTCATACAGAGACAAGCATATACTTATTTCAGAGATTTAATAATCAGTGGGGTTGTCATAAAGCTCCTACAAAATTATATTTTTTTTTAGAGTTAATTAATTACTATTTGCTATGGAATTATTTTTTACACAATTATTAGGCAGAAATTATTTAATCACTAACATTGGCAACAGTTCGAATAAGTACTAACAGAAATAAAAAAATATTATTTAGTTTATTTCGTGCCAGTGTTTCTAAATACAAAGTGCAAAGTAATATAGATATATTGCTTTAAATTATGAAACCGTTGTTCGTAGACATATAGTTTCAAATACAAAAATATTTCAAATGAGGTTAAAATTCATAATTTGGAATTTTTGTATTTAAAAAACCTATTGGTGAAAGTACAAAATCTGCTTTTTATACAGACAATTTTTAATTAATTAATTTTTATACAGCCCCCGGTACCTATAGTTATATTTAGTATAACTTTATACTCAATAGAAAAATGAAGTACAAAAAGGTTCACTTTTGTGTGATGAAAATTGACTGAGATATTTGATGTCAAAGTTTGGGATGTTTTCAGTTTTCATTAAGTGGCCGTCAAATAATTAATTAAAACAATTTGAGATTGAAATCAGGTTTAAAACATCCCCTTAACGACTAAAGAAAGGTATTCCGATCAAAAACGATAAGTGCATCAATAGTAAAGTGAACATGACCGATGTACGAAATATCGTTCACTGATTTCATTGCTCCCCCGATGGCGAAACACAGAAGTTGGAAATCTAACTCCAAAATGAAGCAAAGTAGACAAATATATATATATATATATAAAAGTTGTAGACCATAGTCGAATTATGTAAAATCGGTACTCTGAAAGTGGAAAACTCTCAAAAAGAGCAGGATAAATTATTGAAACAATATGGTCTATTTATTCGTTCACAGATTTCATTGTTTCTAAACAATTTTTTCTTCCAAGATAGGAAAATTATGCAAATGTTTTGTAAAACTGCTAAGATGACTATAATTACTTTGTGTTAGCAAGTAATTTATTTTAATTTATTGTATAAAAATATACGTTTATGTGTTCCAAAAAAATTTCGAATCTAAAACACTTAATAATTCAATTGCTTTTTCAATAATGTGTTATTTTTTTTATCTGGTACATAATGAAAAATTCTAATAAGTAATGAAATTAATTGTTTGTTTATTAAACTAAATCCATACTTCTGCAATCCAAATTGCGCTTTTTAAAAATTATTCACGAATCATCTGTTTAAAATCAAATCCACTTTAAAATGAAGTTAAACATTCCGAAATTGTATCTGAATAATTGAAAAGCAGGCGATTTTTATAATAATATACAATTCGATTTTTACCTTTTACATAACCTAACCTAATTGTTATCGAACCGACCTTTCTGGATGATCTGAAGCAGCATGTAAATTTTACTTGTCGCAGAGTTACACCAGCTATGCTCCAACGCTTCAAAAACTCAGTACTGTCACACATTCAGTTGTGCATTGCCACCAATTGAAAACATTTTCAGCCGTTTCTCCGTAGATTCCATCACTTTATACGTTTTTAACGTGCAACGTGTACGTAAGATTCCTGATGTCTGTTAATTGTATGCGTATCCGTTGATTTACGAATGTGGTACTTAGCTTGGCGAGAATTATTTATTTTCAGTATATATTTTCTAAATAATTTTTATGTGAAAAAGCCGACTCCTTAGCCAAATCCGCGGCTGAGGAGTATGTCAGTCATTAGAGAGTTTTTGCATACCGTATTTTGGACGTCCGTTAACTTTTTCTCTCTAACGCGTATGCTCATAGGAAACATTAGAGAGTTTTTGCATACCGTACGTTAGTTACCGTAGGCCGTCCGTTAACTTTTTCTCCCTAGCGCGCATGCTCATAGGAAACTGAGCATGCGCGCTATGTCACGTCATTGTAGGACGCTGACCTTTGGCGAGATTTCTTCCCTGGCAAAAATAAAAATGAGCAAGCTTTCAAAAACCCATCCCAACCACTCTTGGTATTTTGCTAGAAAACCGGGAGGATCTTTCCAATTTAGACCGAGATTCCATCAGACTGCTTTTTCTCGCTTCTTGAATGGCCACACAAGTGCCCTCACTTTTAGGCACGGTCAAAAAATATTCCCTCAGTGCCTTTGGTGCTCCTTCTGGCATGGCTCCCCCCACCCCCGCAAATATTTTGACTTGTTTGGTATTTGACACAGACGAGATCCTCCGGGACCCTCAACTGTTTTTAGACTTTTTAGACATTTTCGGATTCATGCGAATTATCTAGCCCTGCTAGACAGTTCCAAGATAAGCAACAACAACAACGTAATTTATCGATGGTATCTACCTTGCTTCAATATAAAGTTAGATGTCCAAATTTCTGTGTTTCCTCACCGGAGGGGGCAGAGAGAGGCTGCAAATGTATTTCGTGAGCCGATTATGTCCACTTTACTATAGATATACCCATCGTTTATGGTCGAGGAACCTGCTTTCATCATTAAAGGGGTATTTTACTTTAATTTCTTGCAAAACCAAAAATACCAGAGTATAGCATCTTAGTGAGAATACATGTGCATTTTTATAGGCTTACATAAAAATATCATTTATAATATACAGTGGGATACACTAAAGTGTTGTAGATGCCCTTTGTTAACAAAATTTAAATTTTAGTTGAAGAGAGATATTGCTATATTTCTAAAAAAACTTATGCAACTACATAAAATGAAATTATTTATGTCGGAGCTAACCTTAGAAACGATGTAAAGGCGCATTAATAATGCTATTTTACAGAAACGTCAAGATCATCATAAACAAATTATTTCAGATCAATATTTGAAAAAAAAATCTTGAAAACTTTCAAATTATATTTATTCCATCAAAGATATAAGAAATATAATGATTTTATTGACTGATTGATTAATTGAATAAAACTTTGGAAATCCAATCCATGATTAAAATTGCAGTAGATAATTATTGTTAAACAATTCAAAGACAATGACTTCTCTTAATTTAGATATTCACACCACATATTTGGGAAAGAGAAAATATTGTATTCCACATAATTGAGGAAGCATATTAATTGGCCTATAATCAATTCCTTAATTGTAAACAAACTGTGTTTAAATATTTCATGTAACCCGCGTGTCCAAATAATAATAATTTCAAAATAATTCAGCGGATTCATATTTATTTGTATTGGTATTTTTCTGCTCTTCGTTAGGATTAAGATTCCTAAAAATTGGTTTGATTAAAGTCCTTTCTTTATGTATCGTTTGTTGGGAACGAATATCTGCTCTTTAGAATAAGGATTTCAGATGTATTTAGGATAGATAGGGTCTGTTTTAGTACAGTTATTCTTAAAAGATATAAAGGAAGCAAGTTCTGAAAAAGAGATTGAACCAGTCTCTCAAATCTCACCCTCACCTATAAAAGCATTGAGGAATAAAAAAAAATCTTTTTGAGCTCAATTTGTTCGACTTCCAATTATATGTTCGGCGATGGATTTTTTTTCATGCGCCAAATGAAAAAGCCTTTTCGTTTCTGATAGAGAGCATGTTTTGAGTACGTGTTCTGAGAGCATATTCTTTATTTCATATTCCTCTCTCACATATTTATGAGTATATTGAGAGAGGATTGCTTTCTACAAATAAGTAATTCAAAGAATGAATAATTTATTCAGGAACAGTCTATTCTGGAAAATAAGCTAGTTATTAGTGTTTAATAGAGTAAAAGCTTCCTTTTAAATGCAACGAACAAATAATAAAATTAACTTCAATAATTAAAAATAGTATTGTAATTAGTAAAAGTGAAAAATCACAATCTAGACACAACAAAGCATTATAAAAATAGAAAATTTCAAAAACTAAATCAAATGTCCAGGTTCATTTTTATATTGTAAGGTATTGGTATTTTATTTATTTATTTGTAGATATCAACAGATAAAATTCGTCGGAAAAAATAGATACTCGGTTTTCGAAAGATATAGTATTTTAATGTCAATATTTTCTGTGATTTTATGTTTTCTGTAGTATTTTTATTTAAGAAAGCTCTTATCATTTTCTACCAGAAAATGAAATACTGAAGCAAGGAAAATTGTTGCATTTAAAATGTTAAAATGGAAGTTATTTTTCATTATATTTTATTTTACCACTTTAAGAGGCCTTAGGTTATAAGTGAAATCGAGTTTCTAATGGGAAACCTTTTTCCAAACAATAAATTATTTTAATAAACTATGGTGGATCATCTTTAATTTATTTTCAATTAAAAAAATATTTTTAAAACCATAACGTTCTAAAATATGGAAACATGTTAAAGTGATGAAGCTTTAAAGTAATTGGGAGTAACTAATATATAATCAATTTATAAAAAAAAATTAAACAGGAAAATCTTTTGAAAATTTTAAGGGAAAATAATTTTCGAACCGCAATTCCAATCAACACCGAAATTTTAATGTAGTTTCACTAGAAAAATGAATAGATAATTTGATTATTTTAAAGAAAAAATGTCTTTTTCATTTCTTGCAGTGTCTGCATTATATAGGGAATACAGACCACAGATGATGAAGTACCTGTTTATGATGCCAGTCATGACAATGGTCTTTTTTATTCCTATTGGAACCTTCATGCTCGAAGTTCACAAATCCAGAGAATCCACGAACCAAGAAGAACCCCAAGAACAAAGCTCTTCTGGTGTCTCTCAGAGATGTTCTAACTGGTTTCGAGTTGTGTCTAAGAAAGAACTTATGGTGATTGTTCAAAGTTTGCTGAAATCGAGTCCTGTCATTATCTCTTCGTTATTAGGAGTCATTTTAAATTTTTCATTTGATAGCAAAATGCCAGCAGTTATTCATCATCCCATTAAAGTAAGTACAAATAGATTTAAAAAATATTTTTAGTTACATTTGATATTATTTAATGAATAATTATATTAATTATTTAATGAGTAATTAGCCTTAATTAGCCAAAATTAATTAGTAAATTTTTAACATATTAATTACATTGTAAAATTTTTAGTAGTATATAGATATTGTAGTGTTGTGGGTTGGAACACTTGGATTGTAACTGGGTGTGGTTAGGTGAAGACTTGAGACTCAAGTTTGAGACTTCACAGGTTTATTTACACAACCACAAACACCACACACAAACAATTAGAAACAGACAGTATTTAAAACATTTAAAGATATATAATTGTTTTGTGGAAGGATTCCGCTTCTAATCTGAAGATACTCAGGTTTGCGCGAGATGCGCGGAATATACTTCCTCTCCGGGTGAGAGTCTGTAGGTCAACTATTATGCAGGGTTGTGTTAAATATATTTCTTCTCGGGATGAGAGAATATAAAGTAAACGTTTCTCAGCAAAAGCGCAAATTGGGCTGAACTTCCTCTCGAATGAGAGACTCGAGACTTACAGACCATTTCTCCTGAACACCGTAGGAGGAAGCATGGATACAATATGAAAAACAATTAAAAGTAACTTTCTTATGAATGTTTCTTTCAAACTAAAGTGACAATGTTAAATGTATATTACATTTTTAAAAAATGGCAGCTGCTATACTTTATTATCCATAAGATACTTTACTTAAAAATGGCATCTATAGTCTATATAAATGAATTATGTTAATGCGTGAAACATATCAATTACAACAACCACATTTATTGATATTAATTTAATTTACTTAACAAATAGAAAAATCACTGAGAAGTTTAAATAAATAGTTGTTGTTGTTGTTGTTGTCGTCGTATACCCAGAAGAGTACTAGAAAATCAAATAACGTGGTGCTCCTGAATAATATTGGCTACATTGATTGCCAGCTCGGAATATAAATCCTCTTCCGAAGAATGGTACAGATAATGCATGGCTGCTGCAACTGCTGGACAATAAAAGACATGATGAGGAGTAAGCTTGACATCAGGACAGTTGCCCCATTTTGCAAAAGAATGAAATGGCATTTTTGGCCGTAACTATTTTTCACAAAAAATAGTTATGATTAAATTTTATTTGAAATGAGTTAAAATAAATAAATATATATAGTAAGAATTAACTGTTAAGGAAAATTTATAATCTTTCATTTCTAATATTATTCTGTTACGAATCAGTACAGAAAAATGACTCCTGTTTCATTTTTCATTCACTTGATTTAATCATCAGTCTATAAACAATACGTTTAAAATGTTCAAATAAAGAAAAAAAACATTTGTTTTAAAGGTTATTGAAGTAAGTGTTTTCAAACACCATTAGAAAATATCTGTTTATTTGCTAAAAAATATAACCTATTCCTGTTTTCATTTTTTCAAGGTCGTTGCAGCCACTGTACCTGGTTGTGTCCTTTCGCTCCTGGGTTTTAACATGGTTAGAAAAGAAAGATATTTAATTACTTCTGCTGTTGTTGGAGCAGCTGTTCTCTTAACCGTTAAAATGTAAGTAAATAACGTTTATTCGTTTTATTTATTTTATCTATTTTTTCGGAATGGATTTCTAATAACTTCATATATTTATACTCCAATTATATGTGAGCATTTAGAAACGATTAGCTTACCCGAATCGAAAGTTCTCATGTCTATGCAGATGAACATGACAATTGATGAACATGAACCATTGGGCGGAAAGCCAATTAATTAGGCTCGAAAAAAGGGAAATTCGAGCCTTACAGATGTCATCCTTGGACATATTTGATCCAAATTTTGAGGGACCAATGTACGAGCAGTAAATCTGTTACATTTCTGTATTCCATTATCAAATTATCATATTTTAAAATAAGACATTTAAAAAAAAAACGACTTTTTATGTTCCAAACAAAAGACTTTTTTAATCAATTGAAATATTAAGAAAATGAAAAACATTGCTGTAAAAACAATGTTCTGTTATAAATCACAATAATAAAATGGCCGCTATTTCGTTTTTCGTTCACTTAATCTGTGAGTAATACTGCTTTCTATTTCACTAATTTAAATATGATTTGAAAAGAAGAATATATAATTGAAGTGCCCTTCTCTGCTAAGAAAATTTTGATGTAAAAATATTCCTACAATCTAATTATCAATATTAATAAATAAATGAGTTTCTTGTTTCTGTCCTGTTGTCAGTAAAATAGAAAACACTATTACTCCCAGATTGAGTAGTAGGGGCCATTTTTCCATTGTGATACATTAAGAAAAACTTGTGCTGAGATAGCTAGATTTGAAATGGAATGTTGGAATAAAAAACATGTTCAGCTTTTTAGGCATTTAGGAATGAATTTTTATGCATTTAAAATTATGTTTTAGTATGCAATTCAATGTTATTAGTTTTAAGAAGATATTAAATGAAATATTTTAGGATGATCCAATATTTCCTGTACGACATACATAAATTCAGTTTGAAAAGTCACAGCAACAATTGATTTGTTGTTTCTTATATTCCGGGGATGTTTCTGTCAATTAAATGTTATTGAATTTCTATCAACGAACGTTTTTTATGTATTAATCGTAGAAAATATTTGTTAAATTACATTTCTGATATCATGAAATCATCAAATCCAATTTCATCAATTACATTTATTATATCATCAAATCATCAAATCTACTTTCATCAATCATCAAACCAAATTAAATTTGGTTCTCTAATATTCCAATGATATAAGGTTCTTAATAAAATATCATAGCTCTGTTAGTCAAAATTTTAAAATTATATAATTCAATACATTAATAAAATATATGATTGTTATAACTAATATTGAATTTTAACGGCAAAATATGTGTTTGTTCCCTCTTATCAAACAGGAAGTGAAATTCTCTAGTAGTATAAGTGAAACGATAATTTTTTATATTTCATAAATATGAACTTTATCTACAGGTCTCGTTTAAAAATACACATGTAATCCAGGAAAACAGTAAAAATCAAATAATTTTTTTTCCTTTAACAGCAAAATCATAAATATTTTATATTTTAATGTTTTCCCTTTTCCCTTTCCAAAATTTGTGTTCCTTCTTTCAAGATGTGTAACAATAAAAGTTGTTTTTCAAAAGCATAGAATTGGAAGCAATGGACAATCTGTCATAAATAAATTAAAAGGTCATCTAGCTCCTAGATTTTCATGCAAATGGGAAATATCAAATAACATTGCATCCTCTATCTTAATTTGCTCATTTCATAGCCTGGTTAGTGACTTAATGATAGTACACATAAAAACAGAAAAATCAAGTGCAGACTGATATTTGCAGGTGATGTGCATTGTTGTCACTAATTTTAAAAGTTAATATCTTGGGGAGAAGATTTTTATATGATTTCTCGCATTGAAGCAGTGTGAGGGAGTTTCCCCGCTCCCAAGGCAGCCTGATGGCCAATTGACTAGAGCCCTAGTCGTTGATACCACAGGGTTTATTTTCGAATCCTGGCGGTGGCATGGATGTTTATGAGTGGTTCGGATCCACGTTAAACTGTAGGCCCTATCTATTTAGCCTAAAGTGTGCACAAAATGACAGTAGATGACAAATCAAACCAACCCCCAACCAACTTTCAGAGATATCTAGCCTTTATTATGCAAATAAAGGACAGATATCTCTGAAAGTCCGCATGCAAAGTAATATTTCCCTATGATGAAAAATACAGACAAAATATTATATGTTATTTGCTAGGGAAAATAAAATAATCTCAATATGCAATGACGTATACAACGATGAATGAGTTTTCAGTTCCTGCGATACTTTAAAATTTCTAAATTGTAAAAGTGCCTAATATCTAGTTTCTGATCCTAGCATCGACATTTTTTTTATTATCCTTTTTTTCTTATTAATAATATGCTCTCCAGTAAAAATTCCATGCATATTAAGTTGAGTTTTCAAAATAACAATATTTTAAGTAATGGCTAAATCTCTTTACATAAATTAAGGATGAGTGACATTTTCAAAAATTTATCGATTTATTAACATAAAAAAGGAATTTTACTGCTCCTAGAATTTATAATTTACCTATTCATCCAATGATATATATGTAGGCTCCAATTTAAGCTCATAAATCATTCATAGGGATTTCAAGTATGAACAAATTGCATTGAAAAATATTTGAAATTATTAATGAGTTTTTAACGAGTAAATTAAGAATGAATTTTCAGTTCCTGAGATACTTTAAAAATTTTCAATTTCTAAATTGTAGAATTGCCTATTGTCTAGTTTCTGACCCAACATCACCATGTTTCGTTTAGAGAAAAATAGTCCCCTTAATGATAGCAGTTTATCCATTCCGTGAGTAAAGTGTTTTCAAAATTAATTGTATGCATTGACGTATACAATAATGAATGAGTTTTCAGTACCTGAGATACTTTAAAATTTCTAAATTGTAAACGTGCGTAATATCTAGTATCTGATCCTAGCATCGCCATTTTTTGTCTAGAGAAAAAAATTATCCCCTTAGTAACTTTAATCCATTTCCTTAGTGAAGTGGTTTCAAAAATAATTATATGCAATGACGTAATGTCAAAACCTTAAATCCTGCAAAGGTATACTATGCTCATAAATTTATTGATATAAAAAAAAAACTCACGTGAGTTTCATATCTCTACCAATCCACGGAAATAACCGGCGTGCATCAAGATCAAGGTTTTCTTTTATTTTTTTGTCTTTTAAGATAAAGGGCATATATTTTTCTAAATCTCCTTTTTCTCACGAGAGTCATCTTGCTTATTTCAATATGCACTTCCAGTTGACGGCTTGTTCTCAAAAGACAGAAGGAAAATTTAAAGTTCTATAATGCCTTTGTCACGGTTTCACTGTATTGTAATGAAAGCAATAAGCACATAACATAATGGAAAGCATTGTAAAGAATTATGATGAAGAAAAGAATAAAAAGACGGCAGGCTTCATAAAAAATGTCCAGTTCTTTGAGGAATTAAGTTTATCGCATTTTATGCTTCAAAGAATAAGAGTTTAAATTTAAAACTCTTCTATAACTAATATTCTAATAAATATAGAGTTCATTTTTGTCTCATTTTAAAACCTCAGTACAATTTATTAAAATAGTTACAAATGACAAATTCTTTAACAGTTACAAATGACAAATTCAAATTTTCTTTACAATTTAGAAAATTGCCTCCAAATTTAAAAATTTGAAATTTTTTCAATGATAAAGTTTATAAAATTTTAATGAAAAAAAAGTTAAATTACTACTCTTAACATTAAAACTTTTTTCAATTCATTAAAACTTTAAAAACATTTGTGTAACTGCCCTGTTCCTTCCTTTCTTTCTTTTTTTTTCTTTTGGTATTAGGTAAATAATTTTAAGTGAGTTTCTTTATTATATAATATTAATACATGAGATTATATTATTATTAAAAAATGCACAAATGTTCGTTTTGAGATTTTTACACTATTTAAAATCATGAAAATTTCACGTTTTGGCTGATTTTCCCAGTATTATTTAGCAGATTTTTTAAAAAATATGTCAAAACATAGATTAAAGACAAGATACGAGAAATGACCATGCAGCATTTATGGTATATACACGACCGAGATTCTAAGACAGAACTTATACTATCTAACACAAAAATCGTTAATAAGAGTTGAGGTCTTTTATTTACATTTAAACAGCTCTCAAGATGCTAATTCATGCTGAAAATGAGGCAGTTATAAAGATCACGTAGACTTTATTAAACTGTAACGTTAATTCAGACAGATCCATATTTGTAGCAAAGTTGTTTCATTTTAGTATCGCTTCACACTCTCACAGAGCAAAGTTGTTTCATTTTAACCACACTTCAGCTCTCACAGAGCAACGCTGTTTCATTTTAATATCACTTTAATCCTCGCAGAGTCAATCTGTTTCATTTTAGCAACACTTCCATCCTTGCATTCAAGTCCTCCTAAGGGATTTTCGGAGATTAAAGGAAGAATCGCAATTGCATTCCAAGAGCATCCAAATAATGCTTTATAAGAGTTTGGTCTGAAAATCTGGCTAGCCAATCTATCGATGAATATTCTAATTTTTCAATTCGTCAACAAGATAAATCCTATTGGACACTCGTTGTCTTTCATTACAATGAAATAAAGGTCTATTGCAGATTTGGAAAGAAAAAAAATAAGGCTCCAAGATCTCATCCCTATACTCCACAGCAATCACAGAACATTTGACAAAAACATAGAAGTCTTCGGAGATATGCGAAATACCTCCAATACCATAGTGGTATCTTTTACTAAGATTAGAGATAATAAGTAAAGAATAAGTGGTTAGGCTGAATCGACTCAACAATAAATATTACTCATTCCGCTGACTCCTGCGCGAAAGGGGAAATTATCTGTAGAAAGCTGCACGGGATCTTCTGTGCGCAGAATGAAGAGGGAACGCAAATAGCAAGTCTTGCAAACACAGCTCTCTCGTGTAACCTTCTGGGAACAATAACCCTTGAAACCCAGCCTCTTCGGTCAATCTCTCATATTAAGGCTACTAAAGAGAGCTGAGACGCTGTTGAACAGCTTTTACGCCTTACTGTAATGGACAAATGTCGATCTACACTGACCATCTTAGCTTTTCGATGACCTTGACCATGCGTTATCGCTATGGATTTAGAATCTTTAAACCACTTTCATAAATTGGATATGACGTTAAACATCCCATTAAATCACTAGCAATCTGCCCTTGACATTGCCCTGCTTTCAAATTTTTACAAGAATCATCATCTCATTCCATCATCCAAACTTGGATATTTTACTTTCACTGTTTGCTTTTAAAGTTCACCAAATGCTGAAAACAATATGAAATATTGTCAAGGGATTTCAATAAAAGAAACACTGAAATTGCTTGTGTGGTTATGAAACCTCTTCCTCTATTTATAACTTCCAGTAGAACATATACGCTAACATATTTTACATTATAAATTTGCATACTTGTTTTAAAGCAATAGTTTTGCCTCTAGTTCAGTAATTTTAGAAAATAAAGAAGTCAAAATATGCATAGTATCTTAATGTTGAATACCAATATTTATTATTGCTCAGTGAAATTTTTACATAAATTAAAATATATCATCTCATATTAAAAATTTCATACAAAAAGAACTGAATTATAGGCTAGATATCTAGTTAAACAATCATAATAACTTTAAAAAAAGTTTATTCTATTTTTATTGTTAACTTAAATAACATATTCGATAAAATCGCACAACAGGAGCCGTTGGGATTTGGCATCAAAAATTCTTTTCGCCCAAATCCACTAATTTTGGTTAAAACTTGGCAGTCTTTTCGCCGAAGTTCGCCAAGTTTTCACTGAATTGAATACAAGAAACTCGTGTTATCACATTTGGCGACTTTATACTCTGTTGACGCCAAAAAATCACCAAATCCCAATGGCCCCTATTTTGCGATTTGGCCATATATTCAATTAAGAAAGATTTTTGTCAAAGAAATTATTGATCAAATCTTTATTTTAAGAATACTCAATTAATACAAATTTTTGTATTTTTTAAAATTATCCTTATATTTACCTAAAGCAGTGCGAACGTGTAACACATCATATTTCTTAGTTTTAAACATAACCTACAATTCTGGGCTTGTTTATTGTATCGTTAATTTGTTAACTTTTATGATAATTAATCATGTCTTTAAAAAATTAAAATGTTTTTGCATCTTCATTAGTTATACATTAATTTAAAATTTGAATAATATTTTTTTGGTAAAAGAATATAGAATGCTGTTTTCTGTACTGATATTTGGAGCATTAACTTGAGTGTGATACTTAATTAATGACCTCGGCCAAATCTAATTAATGATTGATCAAATCTTACTTGCAATCTTGTATGTAGCTCACAGCGATGTAAAGTTAAAAGTTTTACTTCTTGTTAATCATTTCCTTATTTATTTATTTCACTATTTAGACATTTTAAACAAAACAAAATGGAAAATAAAACTTATTAACACATTTCCTAAGATAAATCTTTGAATGCAAACTTTATAGTACCATTGTATTATGAAATATTTTATTACAATGCAGTATTAAATAATAGTAAAAGGTGATTCAGTAAAGACAGATGCTTCTGTACAATGTTAGATGCTGTATTGTATATTAATTATTCATATCTTCTGAAAATTTTGTATTAGAAAAATGTCTCTGTGTCAGGTCACGTGTCCTTGTAAAGGAATGACGCATTGAACGCGCGCACGAGCACATAATACATCAAAACAGATTTCTTAACGATTTCGCAATTAGTCTATGTACTTAATAGAACAATAGAATATTTTTAATGTTAACAAGGTTCGGAAAATACTTTATGAAAATATGAAATACTTTTGATTTATTCTGTAAATCTACTATGAGCCATTACTTATTTATTCAGCTGTTCTGTATGATTCAGAAATCATATAGAGAACATGAAAGCATCATAAGAATTTTACATTGCGTTTGACATTGATCGATCTTATAGGATATAAAAGAATGCATATTTCACTTAATACAGGAAAAACATTTGAATTGACTCAACTTAAATGAGATTAAATCAGAAAATCATTTACTTTTTAAAGCATTTAATAAAAAGCAATGTTTTTGAGCCTAAGAATAAAATAAAATTTATTAGTAAGTGCATTTGTAGATAATTAACCAGTTCTTACATATTTAATTATTAATTATATTTTACTTTTATTAAAAGATTCTACTTTAAGAAATAATAATAAAACTTACAGTATTTTTAATTTATTTAAATATTTTTGTGAATACTTCCTTTTTATTTGTTTGATGTAATTAGTTCTCTATAAATTTTTGTTTTAAACCTATGTTGTGTGCAGGTAGGGCAATCCGTTTGTAACTGTGGCTGTGGTACAGTTGAAATATTTGAGGGACTGATTGGAGAACTCAGAGCTTTTTAATATAAAAACACCACACACATACAATTAAAACGTACAATATGTAACCCATTTAAAGACATATAATCGTATATTCGGGGAAGTATTCCACTTCTAAGCCGAAACCTTTAGTGCCGAGCGCCAGAGCGCTAGCCACTCAGTCATTCAGGCCCCTATCCTATCTATTTATAAATCAGACTTTTTCATTGATTATCTGATAATGTTTATCTACCTATCTAAAATATTTGTAGGATAATGTTTGTCGATTTAAATTATTTTTTGTGCCGTTTGTCTATCTATGTTGTTATTATTATTATCTGTTAATGTTTGTCTATCTATCTATGTACACTTATGTTATAAGTGCACATAGAAGTACTAGTTCTATAAAAAAATGAGTGTTTACAAGAAATATAATTTGCTAATTAATAATTTATGGTAATTTTCCGACACCTTGTGTTAATAATTCAGGTAGTTTTAAAAATATAATTCATCAAAATTTTTCTATATTGGATAAAATATTTTATAGAAAAAAATAGTTTTCATGAATAATTAAGAAAATTAAAATTCATATTCTATTAAAGACTTTTTACAATTTCATTGATGTCCAACAAGTTAAATGAAAAATGGATGGAGACGTTGCCTTTACTTCAAATTAGTCAAATATTTTTGATAACTTATGTAATTGTCATAAAATATGCTTTTTAAAATTTAATTTGACATTTTATAGATTCATCACTCCAATTGTTATGCACACGATCACAAGGGTTTTGACGGATGACTCGAAATCCTCCAAGATGCTGTCCGACTTCGCCCTTTTGTACGGAATTGTTTCACCAGCTACCTCCATATTCTTGTCAGGACAAGAATTCAGAAAACCATTAGCAGCAGTAAGTTATAAATTATAGTTTCATTCCTACTCTCGGGCATTATTGTTATTATAATTAATCCGATTTATATTAGACAGAGCAGTCACTGTGGTATTGCGGGTAACGAGTTTGCAGATCCCCTTGCTAAGGCCGAATCCAACCTTCTTCAACCAGATCCCCCTATTAACTATCATAGTATTAAGAGAATTATTACAACTAGGTTTAAGGTCAGATATCGTGAAATTATTTCCAACTCAGTCAGAGTGAAGACTTGGAGTTTCTTAATGGATATTCCCATTCTATGTGATTTGCCCAAGCACGTAGGGGTAGCCAATTTCAGAACAATAACTGGACATGATTATATTGGGAAACATCTCCACGGATTTATATTAGCAGACTCCGACTTGCCCACTTTGCTTGACTAATTCTGATATGAATGGCAACCACTTGAACTACTGTCTTGGATTAATTGATGTAGTAGCTGTAAATACTGCAAAAGATTTAAATTATTTTATGTATGTTTCTCAACTGTATTGGGCTGCCCATCATAGACTGTTGGCAGTCATGCCTAGGTCTGACGTCGGTTTAAAAAATATTTGACAGAGCTACATTAAGTTGACTGTATTGAAGTATAATAAAAAAAATTGTGGACCATCCTTTTGGACAATATAAAATGTATATGATACTTCAGAATTTAACTAATGTTAGCATAATAATCTTCCACTCTTATTTTAATAACATGCTTTGCAACACTTACTGAAATATGTCTACCACGAATATCTAATAGACAATAATTTTTTGATTTAATATTTTAGACATCCAGCACGATCTCTATCCAGTTCCAGCGGATTTTTATTATGCTATAATTTAAATTCAAGTATCAATTAAATTCGAATATTCTAATAAAATCAGTTTTCAAAAATAGTAAAACTTGTATTTGGTTGACTATGTATATTTACTAGCGCTCTAGCGCTCGGTCTGCAGATTTCGGCTTCGAGACCCAGCTGTGACATGGATGTTTGTAGTAGTTCGGAATCCACTTTAAACCATAGATAAGGCTGACAGCCCTACCTCGTAAAAAGAAAACATCTCATGTTTCGAAATCTGTTAGTAGTCAAATGACCTTGGCCCACCATGGGGCTAATAAAAGTTAAGGCTATATATGAATGATTCTTGATTCAGTGTTGTTCGTGGATACAAACTAAATTATTTCTCAAAATAATTACACGATGTTTAGCTGCCCTATTTATTAAAATTTGCTAAGACAGCACTGCAAAACTACAACACATAACACAGAAAACAACATCAAATAACAAGTATTTACAAAATCATCTTAAAAATCCATTCTTTTAAGGGTCTTTGTATCCTCAGTACTCTTCTCTCGACTCTTGTACCTTTGTACTGCCTAGAACTCTTCACTCGACTCCGCATACTCTCTTCTCTCTTTCTCCCTCTCCCATTATCGGTTCCAAATTCTAACTGGCGAAAAAAAAACGTGCAAATTCCAAAGTTTAACGTTAGAGTCAACCTGTCCTTGAAAAGAACATACAAAGTCCAAAGTCTAACGTTAGACTCAACTCGTCCTTGAAAAGAACATGCAAAGTCCAAAGTCTAACGGCTCAACCCATCCATTAAAGGAAAATCTATCAACCTTGCACTTTTTCCCATCTGCTTTATAATTTGTTATGGGAATGCATAGAGGATCCTTACTGGGCTGTTGTGTCTTTGCAAAAGAAGAATATATATTTAACTTTCAACTACTATGTAGATGACGGAAAAAACATAATAGCTATATTCATATAAACACCGTCACTAAATAGCAGTAATGTGCACTGTCACTTAATGAAATCTTTAAAACTAATCCTGCTGGGAATTGTATAGTTAGAATTGTTACTTTTTGTATGTTAGAATGATTTTATTTTATGTTATTGAATGTTTAGTGAACATGTCAATGGACGGCGGTATGTTGCCTCATGGATAAATAGCTCTGCGTGCATAAAATCTAAAAAAAAAATCTAAGTGGAAGCCAGCGGCCGATATAATATAAACATCCCGTCTGCGTGGGATTAGCTGTCTGGAGGGAGAAAGAAATAACATCACCAGTGTGAGTCAACATCAGTGTCAACATCAACAGAGATCAACACCAGCAGTGTGACTTTTGAAAGCTTCTATTTCTATTACTGATGACAGTGCAGTGTATATTTATCATCAATCTTTAGATCTATTTTAAACTGTCAGTATTTATGTGATTGAAATAAGGATTCAATACTACAAATAAAAAAAACTATCAGAAAACTATCAAAATAAAAAAGTTCCTTACGAAATTTGCAACAGAGATGGGCAAAAATAACAATTAATTTCCCCATGAATGCCTTTTTTCTCAATGTGAAGTATTTACACTTCTAAGAATTTTTGCTCGTTGACCACTATGCACTCGCTCCACTAGCTTGTTGAGCACTAAGCATTTTTGCTCTGAATCGCAACGTCAACTAGAGAATGGACAAACTGTCAATTTTCGTTAATGAGTTTAACCGTTAATGCTCACATAAATTAATGATTAATTTTAACTTTTTAATGTAATGCCAATTAATTTTTTTAATGTGTGGTTAAGTTATGAACATGAATAGTATATAGCCAATCGCATTAATTTGAATTGTAATATATAATATACTTAAGGGAATATCTACCAAGATAAATGCTAAAAACACTAGCTACTAACTCCCTCGCACTGCAGTCCATGTTGGACCATGGCCGTCTGTGTACTGGCAGATTAAAAAACAGGAGATGTTTTCTTTTTACGGGGTAGAGTTGTCAGTCCTACGCTCTATAGTCATATCGGACCGGGATCTACGGTTTAAAGTGGATTTCGAACCATTACAAACATTCATGACGCCACCAGCACTCGAACCCGAAACCTGTGGCACCGAGCGCTAGTTCCTCGGCCATCTTGCACAAACCTAACTTCAACATTGGTCACTAGTGCAACCACAAAAAACGTGCCAGAGTCAGCATCTGAGAATTCGCATTCTCCTCCTCCTTGGAATAAGGGTTCGAATCCTGGTGGTGCATGGATGTTTGTGAGTAGTTCTGAATCCACTTTAAAGTATAGGTCCCGGACTAACTAGCCTAAGTGTGCAAAAAATGACAGTAAAATGACAAAACCAAAACCAAATCTTCGAAAGAACTTTCAAATTTATCATCCTCATCCACAGCATAACTTTCACATTGTAAACTCAGAGATTGTTGGTTCAATGTTCTTTCTGAACTTCGAACAAAGTGTTTTTGGCATCTAAAGTTTGAGGTTAAAGGACCCAATCTTCTTTGGATAACAATCAGGCTCTTATCGTGAAATATTTGATTATCAATTAATTTATAATAGAATATTATCTTTCAAATATAATAGAACAATTATCAACAATAAATAAATGTTATAATTTATTTCTTCAAGAATTAATATCAAATCGAATAAAATATACTTTAATTATTAATAAATATTCTGTATAATTGAATCTTTACTATATATTTTGAAAATTTGAATCTAAATAAAGATTTCGCTAATTTGATCGAATCGCTAATGATTCGCTTAATGATTTTAATCGATTTCGCTTAATGATTTACTAATCGATTTCTCTTCATGATTCGCTAATCGATTTTTGCTAATTATAATGTTTGATCGTTTTGTGGACACTTTAGGCTAATTAGACAGGGACCTACATCTCAACGTGGATTCCGAACCACTGATAAACATCCACGCCACAGCCAGCATTTACCTGATCATTAATTTCGCTTAATTTTAAAATTCCAACTTAAAATTTAGATCCATAATGGCCAAAAATCTGTGTTTCAAAAACAAGTAATATATGCTGCTAATCCCAAAAACTAATATTTTTTCACGCATATTTTAGATGAGTGCTACCCTGATCGTGAATAGTTTCCTGAGTTTTCCAACATCATTTGTTGTGGCCAGATTTACGATCGCTCCAACTTGCAAACTAAGTCACTATGTGCCTCTGTTGAAAGATATTCTTTTTTGGGTAGCATGCTTCAGTATAGCTTGTGACGTAAGTATATTTTTTTCTCGTCTTTATATAAATATTTGATTCAGTAGCTTATTTATCAGTCTGGCAAATATATTTTTTTTTCATTGAAACACGTAATCTAGATATTTCCATTAGATTTATTGTTATGTTCCTATAAAAAAGATAACATTTCCCCACAAATAGCAGTTGTTATAACCAATAAAAATAGCTATAGAAATTCAAAGGACTTTGCCGCACTTCAAACTTTAAGTCAAAGTTTAGTTTTTGTATTGGTAAAGAATTCGTTGGCTTTAAAGCGTAAAAGATTTATATTCTATTTACAATAACATATTTTTCTAAAAATGGCATTTCTGCTTTTTACTTCTATAAAAATAAATTTTGAAACAAAGTATATTTTTTTAAAATCTACATTGATCACTGATAATAATGCAGGCTTAAAATCGGGACAATTTATTTCGGTGAAATATGATATTTAAAAGTTAATTTTTGTGAGTAAAAAGTTATTTTAAGTTAAGTAAAAATTAATTAAAGCAATTAAGTTAATTGAAAACTAATTATTTGTTAGTCATTGTTAGAGTTCAATGTACGTGTTAATTAACTGTCAATGATAATTTGTTTTCTTAATGTTATGAACTCTTTAATTTTCAATAAAAATTATTAAAAAAATAATAATAAATGAAAAAAAATGGATAGCTGAAAAATTCTTGTTTTTTTTTTTTTTTTTTAGATGAGCGCAAAACTTAAAAGTTTGATAAATTGAAAAAAAAAATTAAATACTTCATTCTTTAATTATTTTTTAAATGTATTTGTAAATTATTTTTTCTTAATACAAATTATTAATATTATTTCTTATAATAATAAAAATCTACATTTTCTCTTTTACTAATAAAAGTTCAAAATTTTAAAATTTC
Source organism: Caerostris darwini (assembly GCA_021605075.1). Lineage (NCBI taxonomy): Eukaryota > Metazoa > Arthropoda > Arachnida > Araneae > Araneidae > Caerostris > Caerostris darwini. Next base: position 41,504 of record BPLQ01007771.1, read on the forward strand.
GCAAATATTATATGCATATAATATTAACTTTGCATTAAGAAAGTTGATACCGAACACAAATAAGTTGCTGCTATATAATAATGGTTGGTTAGTTCCAATAATATTTAAAACTTTTCAAGTGGGAAATTTCAATTCAAAACAAAATAAAGCAAGCGAACCTTTAAATGAAAGAACTTAATTTTGAGAAATAATTAAATAAAAGTCGATTCCTTTGAACTGAAAGCACTTATTGCAAATTAATTTCAATATGTCAAAATAAAAAAAACATTGAAATTAATTTGCATTGAATAAAGAGCAATAAATTCTTTCAAAAAATATTTAAAATTTATATTTAATTACTTAATATTTAAAATTTATTTAGTATTTATTCAATATTTAAAATTTATTTAATATTTTTTTATTTAATACTTCAAATGTATTTATTATTTCAAATTTATTTAATATTTATTTATTTCAAATTTATTTAATATTCATTTATTATTTAAAATATATTTTTAAAAATGTATTCAATATTTATTTAATATTTAAAATTTATTTAATATTTATTTAATGTTTGATATTTATTTATTATTTTAAATTTATTTCATATTTAAAATTTTCTCTAAGCTCACCCGACATAAATATGAGATTCTTGACAATAGAAGTGTGTATAAAAATTTTTTTGCTTAACAAATGAACACTTTTTCCGCACATGAGAAAGGAAAAAAAAAACATGCTACACTACACATTTTTCCTAAAGCAGATGTTTAGTGTACAAACCTTCAGGCATTTAGCGTCCTTAACCTTCCTTCTCATAAGATAATCTTTTTCTTTTTTGGAAAGCTATTAAAACAGACCTGCAGCTGGTTAAACCAAACCTATTCTAGTACGAACACCTATCTGATCCTACAGTCATAACTTGTCGTGGTTTCTTCGCACTTCGTCTGACTTCTATTAAGCAGCTATGCACACATATAAGTGAGAATGCACTAGAGGAATCTTTAACGAACACTACTAACATATGGCGAAATCCTTCATTAGATCTTACGAACACTGCCACATTTTATGAAGGATACGGTACTATAAAATTTTCTAAGAAGGACGAAATTAATCGATAATAACTAGAACCATCTACGATGAATTCTTTTTTTCTGATGAATCTGATGTTTACATCCATTAAAAACTAAGGTCATAAAAGATAAGTTGTGTAACTGCAATTGAGGAAATGTAGTTTTATTACCTTTGTGTTGCATAATGTATGGCAGCCTTTTTCTTAACCCTCTTATTATTTAAACTTGATATTCCGGTTCTTTTACTGAATTGGGATAATCAAAAGTCTGTTAATGTTCTACTCAATGTAATATGATATTTTTTCTTATCTATACGTTTACCTTCAAGAACCTAAAAGAAAATCTGAAAAATACATTTTATTGTAGAAATTAACTTCTGAACAAGCAAAGGAAAGACACCATATAAATAATCCATTTATTTATCTGTTCAAGCGTTTTGCATGTGATTTAGTATAAATAATAAACACAAAATTAGATTAATCTATTATTACAACAAGAAAGAAATCAAACAATTTTCAGTGAAGTTATTTGACTTAAAACTGTTTAGGATACATACTATTTACTGAATTTTACTTGTCGTATAGCTATTCCTATAAAATTATAGTGAATTTGAGTAATTTGTTACAACTTATTTTTTAGGTTATGACAATGTATTTCGTAGTAATTACGATATTAGGACAAGTACAACGTACAGAAGTAATTATTGCTCGCAATTACGATTGATCACATCAATTACTTTTTCATATTGTGACTTATTTATATTTCATTTTAATACATAACACTCATGTGACTAATATTTTTTGTCAAATGGTATCTTTTTTTTTTCAGCTGGTAGAATTGTTGAACTATTTCTTGTTCAACCATAGACATATTTCCAGTTGGGTAAAAATCTGATACATATGTAGAAACATATCTGATATATATGCAGAAACAAAGCATGCTTCAATTCTATCTTAAAGATAGAATTGAAGCATGTTTTGTTTTTGAGAACGTTGACCAATTATAAAAATGCACGCAGAATCGCATTTCTTCAGTAGACAACATATGTTTGTGATTATTCTGTTGATAAATGCCATCATATAAATATTGAACTACCACAGAAATATGTAATATTTATTAGAATACTAATATAATATATACAAAACATAAGTAGTACTAGTTTTTGTTTTCTTCTGGTGTAATTGATGATACCAACATAATTATGAATAACAAAGGCCTTCACGCTCTCCCGTCATAGGTTTTATGCAAAATAAGAAATCATTTGAGTCCGACTCGTGTCTCAGTGGTAACTTGCACCGCTGGTGAGCATTAGGGCCGAGATTCAATCCATTGGTGCATTGTTGCAGTCACTGTTTCAAGAAACGAGGGGATTCGATGGCATTTGTGATGTTCAGTATCTTGCCTCGGGAGTCACACTATCAGGTAGAGGTTTTTCAGGTTTTCTCCCATACCATACCCAAATATGGGGTAGGTCCCCTAAATGTCCTCCAGAAGGCACTGCTCTAGTTCTTCAGGGACTCGAAGCCAAGTCAGACTTTTACCTACGGGTGCTCCATCACAACATACCCCTTTCCCTCCATCCATTAGTTGATACTCAAGGGATGTCCATCTCGCACTGCAGGACACTGAGGATCAGTCACAACAATAGAATTCATTTGAAAAGGATGGCATGCTCGTTTTATGATAATCCTTATGTTAATAAGAGACTTCTGAGTTAAAGGTAAATGAAGAAACGGCTGCTTTGCAAATAATCCTTGACACTGCAAATGATATTGCATTATTTTTGAAAGAAAAAAAAACCTCTCTATACTGCGTTGTCTTATGATATCTGTCTACGTTTGACTTACGATATATGATCCTAAACGCAACCTGAATAAATCATATTTACGAGATCTCAGATTTGTATAGTTGTGATCATTATCTATTTTTTGTCATCTTCTCTTCGATAGATTCATTATCAGCGCTGTCCTTGATTTCGATCACGTCTTAAATAGCAATTCATGACAATATAATCTAATACCACAAACACGATAATCCTTCAACGAAGAAATTCAGATAAATTACTGTACTCTGATTTTCGTTAATGTTGCATAAGGTTTATTAAAATCTAGACAAATCAAATTATAAAAATTTCAAATAAAGGTTTTATTCAATTATTTTTCAGCGTTCAATTATTAATATATTAGTTTACACTAGTTCTACTATTTTTCTAATTTGTATATAAAATACGCTGACGCTGATAATATTTACCTGACTTAATATTTATCTATCTGTTTAATATTTCTTAAGTAATATTGCATATATCAATATTCTGATTTTTTTATACAATAGTTTGAAAAAAGTCAATAAAACCTTCATTAAGCTAAAACTGTCAATAAAAATATTTATTTTCATTTTTTTCTGGGAATATATAAAGCTATATAACTATATTAAACTATATTTTTGTTTAATCTATCCACAAGATCGAACAAAATAATATTTTAAGGAAAAAATATATCAATTATAATCGAAAGCAAAATCTTTCTTATAAATGTTTAGAAAGTTAAAGTTTTTTTCTAGGAAACGATGGCCAATCGTATTTTTTAATGTATTCGTAAATTTCTTTTTAACGTTCGTTACGGAAAAATTCGGGAGATAAGTATATGTTTGATATTTCATGAAGACGGTTGTAGAATGAATTTTTCGCATTGCATTCACGTTGTTCATCTTTACTTGACACCTAAATTTATGAATTACGTATGTGATTTTAGAATTTAGTTATTTTCAAATGATAATGTCGTTGGTTATGTTATTCAAGTGTAAAATTTAAAATATGTGCTTTCTTTGCAAATGCTCTGTTTGTCAAATCCAAATGTGAGAATTTAAAATACATATTTTCAATTGTATTTTTCGTCAACTACATTAGAAACTTATAAAGAGGCAGTTGAGTCTAAAACGTATAAAACGTAAAATTCGGCAAAAAGTTGTAAGATCTGAACAAATTTACAGCAAATTACCAAAATTGTTTTAAATTTGTATTTAAAAATTAAACGAAATTCTGGGCTCTTTGGAAAATCTTTTATTAGTACATACTGTAGAAATTACTAATAAAATCAAGATATATAAAGTGCTAAATCATCAAAGAGAAAGAAGTTGTAAATTATTTCAAGCTTAAATTCGGAAAATTACAGTTGCATTTAGTATATTTAATGCGAGAAGGATTAAAAATTTTAATTAAAACAACTGTAAAAATACATTTTTATGAACTCGCCTGGATGACGTAGATCAGGTGGAAGTGGTATTTGCTGGTATTATTAATGCATTGGGCCAACTCGTTATTAACAGGTGGTCATAATGTTTTGGCTCTTGAGTGTAGATTGTAACTGGATGTATTTGATGATTGAGGACTGATAGCTTTATTTACCCAGGCACATGCACCACATACATATAATTAGAGGCGTACACTATTTACAACATTTAAAAATAGATCATTATAGATTCGTGGAACGATTCCACTTCTAGGCCAAAAATAAGACACTCAGCTACGCCCAGGATGCGCGAAATATACTTCCTCTTCCAGTTGAGAGTCTGCAGGTCAAGTAACAACCAGGATATGCTAAATATATTTCTTCTCGGAATGAGAGACAATAAACTAAACGTATCTCAGCGGGAGCACGGATTTATCCGTTCTTCCTCTCGGATGAGAGTCTCGAAGCCTACTGACTATTTCCATATACACGAGGGCTCTTTCCAGTAGGTGGAAGCACGATTACAGTTTAATATTAGTAATGTAGAAATTATTCTATTGAACAAAAGTCAAATTTTGAAATTTTTATTACAATGATTGAATTCTGTTATATGAGTAATTTAGATATTTTTTTTAAAAAATCGTAGTAAATTTTAATATTCTGTTGTTAATTGGATGAATTTTTGAAAGAAAAGATAAAATTTTTATTTTGGATAATCTTCTTATAATTTTACTTTTATTTTCTTAAATTAATATCGCAAATAAACAACTTATAAGAATAAATGCACAGTTATTTATTTAGATAAATAAAGAAGCATATTTACAAGTTCATAAATTATTAAATTAAGTTTAAATATTAGTAATTATTTACTAAAAGAGAAAAGTCAACTCTAAACGAGAATTTTGCATTTATTTTTCATACATAAATTCATATTTATTTCAGAAATATTTAATATTTTGAAATTAGGATTCCAGGTTTGAAATGTCAATGTCAAATTTTTGTCTTGCAAAGGATAAATCATATTTCGTTATCATTTTGATGTTTTTGTTTATTCATGTAATTATATTTGAATGTTGTGTTGCAATTTCTACGGTAAAAATCGGGAAGAAAAATGTAACACTATCAGATGTATTTTGGAATGCATCTTGTCAGAATACATTTAATAATTTATTATGAAAACAACTTGTAGATCAGTCAAAATCCGAATATTTGACGGGGCCTGAATGGCCGAGTGGCTAGCTCTCTGGCACTCGGTACGCCAGGTTTCGGGTTCGTGTCCCGGCGGTGCCCTGGATGTTTGTAGTGATTCGGAATCCAGTTTAAACCGTAGGTCCCGGTCTGTTTAGTCAAAAGTGTGCACAAGATGACCGTAGAGCGACAAACCAAACCAAACAGAATATTTGACATCATTATCCGTTCAAATAGTTGCTCTAATCTTTCATAATATAAAAACTTTTTTAAGTTTTAAATAATTTAATATTAAAAAGACAATGATTTTGTTTCACATGCATTTTTGTTATCGAAACAATATTCTGTGGAATATTGGTACTGTGTTAGGGGTCCATGATACAATTCATGTTGATTGTCGCTTAAGAAGATGCAGATCTAGGTATTCTAAGATACTATGAAAATATTTTTTAAATAAAATAAATATTTTCATAAAAATATTCGTTTATTTACAATTCAGCGATTAGGAGCAATCTTGTAAAAGTTCGTATAACAACTGTTAAAAATGTTAACGTGATTTTAAGCAGTACAACGATTTTTTTTACAGATTGATTGTCATTTAAGAAGATGCAGATCTAGGTATTCTAAGATGCTATAGAAATATTTTTTAAATAAAATAAATCTTTTCACACAAATATTCGTTTATTTACAATTCAACGAATATGAAATATTTTTATATTCAGAGAAATGCTTAAAATAACTGAGATTTTTAACAGATGATACAATCATATTGTAAAAGTTCGTATATCATCTGTTAAAAATCTCAGTTATTTTAAGAATTTCTTTCTTTATTCACCTTGATGTCTTTTATCTGTACTATTTTTACGAAAGTTACAATTTATAAAAAGTTTTCGATGCATTTATTACATTTGTCTTGATATCATAAAAGTTATTAGTCTGCTTTTACTACTCTAACGTGTTTGAATATCTTTAAGATTTGTGAATAATAATTCTGATTCACTTAGGAATGTAAAAATATTTCTCATAACACAGTAATTTCTGAAGTCATTCCATGAAGTGTATCGTATCAATCTAAAAAATTATTTTTCATTGAATGTTGCAATTTCAAATATTTGTAAGCATTTGGCGTCTGAAATGCCACAAAACCTGTGTACGTCAAACTTACCTTCAATAAATCTGATCAAACAGTTAGCTAAAATAAGCTAACAAAGCGTCTAGGATAGAATCATTGTTTTCTTAAGAATGCACCTTTACACACATGAAGTGCGTGACAATCACTAAAATAAATATTTCATCCAATTTTCTAAATAGCAAAGAATTCTTTTAAATTGAATGTGGCAATGTATAATTGATTGCGAATGTATATATATAATTCGAACTGTGGGATGAAAATGGACTTCTCTTAATAACTGTTATATTTTAAAAATTAAACATTTTAAAAACGTGATCAATTTTTCATATCTGAAAGTTTAAAACTAAATAATGAATGATGGGAACATGGTTTAGCATTTTATTTTCCTGAATGAAAAATAATTAAATGAAATTTTACACCCTTTGAACTAGAAAAATATATTGCCTTTACATACATGAAATGCCTGACAATCACTAAAATAAATATTTCATCCAATTTTCTAAATTAACAAAGAATTGTTTTAAATTGAATGTGGCAATGTATAATTGATTGCGAATGTATATATATAATTTATTTCGAACTGTGGGATGAAAATGGACTTCTCTTAATAACTGTTATTTTTCAAAAATTAAATATTTCAAAAGCGTGATCCATTTTCCATATCTGAAAATTTAAAACTAAATAAGGAATGATGGGAACATGGCTTAGCATTTTATTTTCATGAATGAAAAATAATTAAATGAAATTTTTCACCCTTTGAACTAGAAAAATATATTGCCTTTACACACATGAAATGCCTGACATTCACTAAAATAAATATTTCATCCAATTTTCTAAATGACAACGATTGTTTTAAATTGAATTTGGCAATACATGTAGGATTAATTACGAAATATGTGATGAAAATGGAATTCTCTTAATAACTATTATTTTTCAAAAATTAAAATTGTAACCGTTAAATTTTTCAAAAGTATAATTTATTTTTCATGTCGGAAAGTTTAAAACTAAATAAGAAATGATGGCGAACAGAGTTTAGTATTTTATTTTCAAAAATGGAAACAAAATTATATACATAATAGAATTTTACACCTTTTGAATAAAAAAAGAAAATATATAAATATTTTTATAAAAAATAATAAATTTATAAAAATATAACAAACTTTTACTGTTGCCAATTTTTGTTGCCACCAAAATTTCAACAAATCAATGTTGCCAACAAAATTTTTGATTGCCACATATTCAACATCTAATCTTGTAAAAAATCTTTATAATTTAATCATATTTTTTTATAGTTCATATATAAACTTTTTAGCATGAAATGTCTCGATTTATTTATTTTAAAATTATATATTCTAAAATACTTTATTAATGTTGAAGTAAATATCATAAAACTGCTAAATATTGAAACTTAATTTGTTTCCATTTTATTTATATTTTTTATTTATATTTTCATCGAAAAATAACTTTATTAAAAATTTTGTTTTCAGATATATGTTATCATCTCCATTATATGGAGAAAAAAATGGAATAAAGTACCTTATTGCTATGTTTTGTGTCTCGTTATCACCCAGGTAAGAACTTTTTTTTTTATCAATGTGGCTAAAATTATTTATTGCATTTTAATTTCTGTACAAAGTTATTGCTCTTATTAAAATGTACTATTCTTTAAAATATTTAATACAAAAATAAAAGGTATTTAATATTTTAAGGACAATCTACAAATTAAGTATTAAGTATTTCAATCATTTATTATATTTTTTGTTACCTCATATACGAAAATTTTCATAGTTAATATTAATTAAATATTATTTTAATTTTGCGGGACATTAAAAAGTAACTCATGTGTATTATAAATGTCAAAAATGCTATTAACCAGTTTTATTTTAACAGAAATATATCCATGTTATTACATGGATATTTTTCTGTCAAATATTAATGGTTTAAATATTAATTATTGATTAATATTTAATTATTATAATAATGTTTCTTTAATATATGTTTCAAAAATCTTTTATGTGTATGTGACATTAACCTGTTTCTCCTCCATTCAATGTTGAGATATCTTCAATCCAATCTATCCTCTTTGTTAAAAAGAATAATAACACAATTTTCTATGCAAATATTATTTTAAAAAATATATATCTTGAAATATTAATTATTTATAACAAAATTCTAATTCTAATCTAATTCTAATTATGAGATTATCGAATAGAACATAATTCACATATGCAAGAATTAAATTTTATTTATTACAATCTAGTGAATAAATAAAATTTAATGAACTTGTTATTTTTTATCCATATATTATGTTCATTTTAATATTTCTTTTAACTCAAACTGTTCCAAGTTTTTAGGAGTTCAAAGGATTTGTAAACTTGTCAATTATTTTATGGCAAATATATAGGAATTCCAATAGAGTCTTTCATCGAATAACGTAAGTAGTATTATAGAATGTTTTTCATGCCCAAGTTGCAGCTATATTGCTAAGTGCACTAGTCGCTAGATGTGCATACAATTTCGTTTTCATTTGAGAAATAGATTTTTGCTTTATAACATTATTATAACAATCCGTACTTAAATTTTACAGTTATTAATTATTATATTCCTTAATTCATGTTTCCACAGGTCTCAACATGTTGCGGAATCTTGTTGTGGAACTTGAACCATGAGCATCAGTGGGGCGTGTTCTTCCAAATGGCCCTCTACTATGGTGGGGAGATGTCCGGCTTCATCTGGATCGGGACTATAGCGGTCATCCTTCTGACCGCCGACAGGCATCCCGCCCTCGCACAGAGCGGGTTCACTGTCATCTGCATCACCACTTTCTCGTAAATATCCTAATACACTCTTCGGTTATTTGTTCATATCATCTTTCCCTCAATGCACTCTTTTTCTTTTTCTATATGTCTGAAACAACACATACTACGAAGTTCATTGATTATTGATTTCCATGACATTTATATTTAAGGCCTGATTAAAATGCACATTGTAATGTTGTGGGTTGTGCAGCTGCTGGATTGTAACTGTATGGGGTTGGATTGAGACTTGAGACATAGGTTGGAGAACTCCCAGCTTTATTGGCACACGGACAAACACCACACACATGCAATTAGAGACATTCGATATTCAACATATTTAAAGACATATAACTACAGATTCATGGATGGACTCAACTTCTAAGCTAAAAACACGATACTCAGGTACGCGCAAGGTGCACGAAAGATAATTCCTCTCCGGGTGAGAGTCTGTAGGCCAGTTGATAAACATAGTGGCGCTAAATATATTTCCTTCGATATGAGAGACAATAAACTAAACGTTTCTCAGTTGGAGAGCATGTTGCGCTGTATTGCTCTCATGTGAGAGTATTGGTGCCAGATGAACATGTTTCTCCTGAACGCCACAGGAGGCGCACTTGCCAGTGTGTAGGGGAAACGCGGTTAAAATATCATAAAATGTTAAAAGTCATTCAATCGAATATATTAAAGAAGTCATGTAATTTTAAATGCTTAAGAAAATTTCCCGCGATATCTTTGTCGTATTTTTTTCATCGTAATTTAATTGTTTAAAAGAACCTTAACTACATCAACATATTGTTCAGAATTCAATATAATAAATGTAATGATTATCATTATAAAACTTATATATCTCAATGTTTCTTTAATTGTTTATTCATTTGTTTCTGTTAGTATCTGCGCTGTCATCACCACAGTAATGTGCGCTCTCATTCTTTGTAATGACATCAAGAAAGTTTTCATCGTGGGTAGAGCAAGATCAAATTTTGAATTCTTACAGGTAATTTAATGCATTCATGTTATTCACATGCTAAATATACTTGTTTCCCAAGAATTTCCATTTTAAATTAAATTAAATTACTTCTGGGAATTTAATTTATTTCTCTTAAAAGTAAAAATTATAAATGATTCTTTTATTTATAAACAATTAAAATACCATATCCGCTTTTGAAAAACTGCTTCATTACGGAATTCATTAAAACGTGTAACTGAGTAAAAGTTGCCTTGGTCGAAGACAATGGGATATGGTACTGGGCAACTGTCGGACTAGCCGCTTTTGAAAAATTACCTAACTATGTAATTCATTACTGGGCAACAAGTTTGTGACTGTCAGCAGACTAGCATCGATGATATTTTTTGTTGTTGTTCCTGCGTCCCCCATATATGAAGCAGTTCTACGTCAGAATATTTTCAAACAGATATCTCTTATCATTACAGGAAGTCAAAAAAATGGTGCCTTACTAAATATAACAACAGCTAAATGGACTTTTAAATCAACGATTTGCGCAAGAATTGTTTTCCTCCTCATATGTTAAAAAAGCCAATTGCTTGATTTTGAGATTCTATCAAAAAATATTAATATAATTTTTTTAAAAAAATGCTATTTTTAAATAATAGGTTAATTATTAAGTCGGATTAGAAGTTTATAGAATTTAATAAATTCAAATTTCATTTAATAAACTGGAAAACATTTACAACCGAAAATTTTTAACACACATTATAATGTTGTGAGGGTTTAAATGTTAATCTTGTATTTATTATTAATATTCAAAGTTTTTGAGATGCAAACTACATTATATATAATATTAAATTATAAATTTGCGTTAATCTTTTGATAAAAAATAGAATTTTCATTGGTAACTTGTTTGAGGGAAAATGTATTTTAAAGACACTGTTTAAAATATTCAAAGAAAATATATTAAATAATTTATTTTAATTAATTTGAAAGACATTCTATAAATTTTCAATTTTTCCCAAGCAATTATACATTATTAAAAGTTTTGAATTTATGACTTTATACTTTGGAAAATTAAGTCTTGTAAAAGTTACCATTTTATTAATATTTATACTTTTTTTTTAGCTCGCCGCTACGACAATCCTTGAGTTGGTGTGTGTTTTTATAGTAGGGATGTGTTTGATGTTACATTTCAAGAGAAAACACTCAGTCAGTATGTATACAAAGTCTTTATTTCGGTTGTTGGTTAAATTTTAACACTGATATTTCGCTTGAAGATTCATCAAATAACGTTATTGTTTATGCAATTACCGATTTAAAATAAAGTAATTGTATTAACTATCAATGGCAATGTTTGAAGTAATTAAATATTTGCCAAAATTATCCTTTCTTTATGTTAAAATATTCAGAACTATTACTTAGCTCTGTAATACTTCCTCCGTTAATTGAATAAGTTTGAATATACATATATTCTAATGTAATAAAGTTCCTAAAACGGAAAATGAGATTATTTGTAGTATTTGATAAGAAAAAAAAATTATTCTTAAATGGTGATCATACATAATGATGAATATGCGCTTTTTTTTATTATAATTATATAGGAAAATCTCGAATATAATTGTTCTTTGCCTTTCATCTTTTCTTAACAGTTAATTAAGCGGACTATGTCTGTAACTATTTGATAGGACATAATAAATTGCATAAACTCAGAGAAGAGTATAAATCATAAGAAATCAAGATTTAGCATGAAAATCGTTTTAAAAACGATGTCCCATCTAGTTAACATTAACCTCTAAAATATTTGAAATGCTGTAAAGCTATTAATATAAATTATTCCTGTATTGAATAAAAATTATTTAGATCTTGAAATATTCAAAACTGTTCTATCTTTAGATAAACATATCAGAAAATTATTAGTATATATGACTGTACATGCAAGTAAGTTTAAAGTATACAGTATAGTAAGTATATTATAAATAAAAGCTAAAAATTTGAAAAGTTTTAAATTATTAAAAATTTTGAGAAACACAGAAAAAAATGAAAAGTTTATAATTTAAAATAATTTAATTAAATTTGTAAAATAGGGTATTGCCAGAAATATGACGATATAAAAATAACATGAATTTATAACCTAAATCTTTAACCCAAATTACAGTTAGCTAAAAAAAATTCTTGATACTGCCTTGTTTGCATTAAATATTTTGCTTATAATTCATAATGCCAATCTTTAGACTGAATATAACTACGATTATTGTTATGGAGATTAAAATTTAATATTCTTCATCATTGTTGCAACATCCCCCATTGTGGGCCAAGGCCGTTTGTCTGCTGGTAGATTTCTAGACAGGAGATGATTGTCAGCAGTACGCCAAACGCTCTACAGCCATATTAGAACCGGGTCCTACGGTTTAAAGTGGATTCCGAACCACTATAAACATCCATGGCATCGCCGGGACGCGAACCCAAAACCTGTGGCACCATGCGCCAGAATTCAAGTAAAATTTGATCTAGTAGTAGAAATTTAATGCTGTTAATTGCACAGAAAAAATTATTACTGCTTTGATGTTATCAAACGCTGAATAAAAACCGGTTATATATATGAAAGCTAATTTAATATTCCTGATTCAGAATTTTCTACAAAAAAAAAAAAAAAAAAAGGAGGTTAATTGCGACTTGGCTTAATATTTCATGCTCAATTTTAAAAATGTATTGCTTCGTTATTTTTTAATCGCAATGTTATTCCTATATTGATGTCCTATGTTAACCGTAAATTCTATAAGTAATATATCAATAAATAAAAATTTTAAACTTAAATAGAGTTTTTATTTATTTACAGAAAATCATAAATGCACTATACAGGAAGGTAAGGGTCATATTTATTGAATTAAAAATGAATCAATCTTTTAATAAACTTTCTTTTAACCTTCGAGTTAATAATTTTCTCTTGGTTATATTTCATTAGAGTTGCGTAAATTTTTAATAAAAACCAGCAACCCGATTTTGATATTCTTAACCAGCTAAATGTGTTAGTATTATAAAAATTAATGAAGAATTAAATGATTAAATTAAATTAGAATTAAAAGTACAAAAAAGGAATATATATATATATATATATATATATATAATATATTCATTTTTATATTTTATTTCTAATTTAATTTAATCGTTTAATTTTTCATTGATACTTCATTGACAATTGATTGCGTGTATTTAAATATGCCAAAGTCACTTGGAAAAAGTAAATTTTAAATAATTCCACACTTCATTTCAAAATAATATTTTTAAAATGATCAAAATAATGTTTTTATTATCTAAAAGGGATTCTATCTTAAATTCTATCATAGAATTCCTTTACGATAAGATAGAATCTATCTCAAATTCTTAGATTCTATCTTATCGTAAAGAGATTCTATCTCAAATTCTATCACCGTAAAGGGATTCTATCTCAAATTCTATCACCGTAAAGGGATTCTATCTCAAATTCTATCTTACCGTAAAGGGATTCTATCTTAACATTTAGCAATACAGTATACATTTACCCGAGTTTGAAACCTATATTTTCCTTAAAAACCTAAAAAAAAACCAATTTTTTTAAAAATCGTAATATTTCTAAATAACTATCTTATGTAAAAAAATTTTATATAATTAATTACGTAATATACAATTTATTATTTACAGACTTCCTTGACTTGGAAGTACAAGAAGGTAAGACACTTTTTCAGAATAAAAATTCGTTTTAAAAATAAAAATAGGTATCTAAAAAAACAAATATTTCTATAGTCGATTTAATGAACTTTTTTTAGTTTAATTGTTTTTTTTAAAATTATTTTTAAATGAAAGTACTTTAATAAATTCTTTGTAGTTTTTTCCTTGAAATTTTAAATAGAAAAATTGTAAAAGTAAAAGAATAAATATATTAATTCGAAAATATTTTAAAGTGTAAAAAATAATTAAAATATGGTAAAATAATTATATAAATTAATTAAAATTAATTAAATTAAAAAGTAATGCTAAAGTAATGAATTGGTTTTTACTTACAGACCCAGGTTATAACATGTTCATAGGTAAGATTCCTTCTTTACGTTAAGATTTTTAAAAAAAAATCATTCTAAAAATATAAAAAAAACTAAACGATTGTGTGTATTAACGTTATTTAATTATTTTTTCAAATAACCAAAATTTATATTATAAAGAAAACTATCAATAATGAATTAAAAATATAATTTATAAAATTTATACGATTATGTATCTAGATATGAAAGAAGTCAATCATACTATGAAGTTGATAAACATACTCGTAGTAGCAAGTCATAAAACTAACAAAATATATATTAATAAAATAAAAAATCAATACTGTTTGTTTATGTATTTTAATATTATAATATTTATTTATTTTATTTCTTGAATTTTTAAAACCTTTTTATTTTTAAAAAAAACAAAAAACAAAACAAAAAACAAAACAGCAATGATTTATAATTAGAATTATAGTATTTATAAAAATTAGCTAAGACAGCAGTCAATGGAAAATCTAAATAAAATATAAAAGGTTAAAATTTTGCATTGACGAATTTTACTCAAGTGAAAAAATATTTTGTTGGAAATTATAATTTTTAGTAAGGAAATGAGAGAAAGAAATAACGAAAGACAATATATGATCTATCGAAAAGAATAACGAAAGACAATATATGATTTATCGAAAAGAATTAAGACAATATATGATCTATCGAAAAGAATAAAGAAAGACAATATGACTTACCTAAAATATAATTAATTATGACGAAGCTTGTCCTTATTTTTATAGTAATAAGCTTATAGCTGTTAGTTTGGTAAAATACGATCAAGAATTTATATACATCTTTTCCTTGTAATATGACGCATAATCATAATTATTTTAGTGGATCTCATTAATTGAGATTAGCAATTAATGAAATCCGTAACATTAATTAACCTCATAACA
The DNA here is from genome assembly GCA_021605075.1 of Caerostris darwini. Classification (NCBI taxonomy): domain Eukaryota; kingdom Metazoa; phylum Arthropoda; class Arachnida; order Araneae; family Araneidae; genus Caerostris; species Caerostris darwini. The sequence goes on from BPLQ01007771.1 coordinate 56,804, forward strand.
TTAATTAAAATATTAATAAATGTTACGAGATTCAAAGTCATTTGTATTTATTAGTTACATATATTTCATGTGGAATTTTCTTTCAATATATGATAATTCAAAATTTAGTACAAAATTAATTATTCCGTCTTTAATTCAATGTTTCTTCTAATATGTTATCGCAATATCCTCCCCTTTTGAAATTTTCCGATATCATGTCATCCGTAATAATTTTCTAAACAAATAATGATACAAAAAAATATTTTAAAAATAATTTTCGTTACATATGATATTACCGCTGAGTGTTAAATCTTCTATATAAGCATTCCTGCCTTCGCCCATTAATATAATGGGCGAAGGTAGATTTCGAAATATGAGACATGGTTCTTTTTTTAATGGGGTAGGGTTGTCAACCCTATTCCCAACGCTCTACAGTCTTGTTAGACCGGGACCTACAGTTTAAAGTGGTTTCCGAATTACTACAAACAACCATGGCACTGCCCGAACTCGAACACGAAACCTGTGGCACCTAGGCCAGAGCGCTTAGTCACTCGCCTGTCAGGCCTAGGGAAATTAAATATTCTCCTCAAAGCTTACACAGAAACCCTAATTGTGTGGGTTGGTCTTAACTTTTTCTTTGCAATTTTTGGAAGTAACACTATCTTTCTTTACAAGTCGATTCTAACTCTTTTTTTCATTAGCATCTAATATAATCATTTATAATTTTTTATTAATTTCATTTTTCATTTTTGTTACTGCAGAAAACCTAAATTAACATCTGTATTGATTGTTAGCTGGAATTGTGTTGGTTATGTACTTCATTTTTTGTTCGAAAAAAGAAATCAAAGACATAATATTCTTAAGATCTTTTTTTTATGAATATAATTTATAAATGTATTCAAATGAAATAAATATATTTCAAATTATTTAACAATGCTTGAGTTTAATGGACTAAATAGAGATAACATTCATCACTAATATTTTTGCATTTTATACAAGTTAAATTTTAAGAAATTCTTGTCGCTTTTGCATCATATAATTATTATTTTAAAGCCACCTTCAGGTTATAGTGATAAATGAGAGACTTTCAAATTAGAAAAAAAAAATTATAATAGTTCTTTTTAACAGAAAGGGAAAAAACTGCACTTAGAATATTTAAAAAGGAATGCAATATGTTGTTGATATTATTATATTATCTTATAATATGAAAGCACAATTTATTTGGTAATATATAACAGTTATAACGTATTATTTTATAAAAAATTAAAAATCTAAAATTGCATTTTTTATTTTAGATTTTTAATTTTTTATAATTTATAAATTTATTCAAATGAAATAAATAAATCTAAAAGTATTTAATAATGCTTTATGTAAAATTTAAAATAAAAAGATATATATGAATATTTTAGTAGTATTTTTTATATTTTAAAAGATATATATGATGTATTTAGTTTCCTCTTTGAACAAACCTGCATTTAAAAACAGTGTTGTATATTACTTGTATTTTATTGCATCGTATGTTTCTTACATATTTTTTGTTTCCCATTTTCTTCCTAAAAAAAATGTTTTCAGCTTAAAAAAAATCTATAATTTTTTTTTACTCATATTCATTTTATTGAAAGATCAATTTAGAAATTCAGAAGTAAGTATGAAAGTGATAATATAATTTTATTATTTTGAATTGGTAAAAATTAATATTTAGTTAGTATAATGAATATCTGTTCTAAATGTAGGTCTGGAAAATAAAATGCAAAAGAAATGTGTTTTTGACAATCCTGTTTTTTTCTTGGATTCTGAGAATGTGACCGCCACACATTATAAAAGTAAGTTTTCAGTTTAATTACTCTGTTAAAAATATGATTCAAAATGTTTATAAATAAAATGCTATTTCGATATTCTTTTTTGTACAGATTTTTAATTTGAAAACTACGATTAATCTACACTTTAAAGGTAGACTTCAATATTTTTATTTGATTTTGTAGTGCGCAGGTTGGGCAACCAGATTGGAACTAGGTGTGATTGGGTTGAAATATTTGAGGCCCAGGTTGGAGAACACACAGCTTTATTGACACACGCACAAGCACCACACGTATAATTAGACACAATATTAAAACATTTAAAGACAAATAAGTATAGATTCATGTAAGGATTCCACTTCTAGGTCGAAAACCAATACTTAGCTACTCGCAGGATGCGCAAAATATATTTCCTCTCCGGGAGAGAGTTTGACCATTCTTCCTGAACGCCAAAGAGGGGAGTTCTTGCCAGTGTGTAGGAGAAAACCCGATTATATTTTTTTTTTCCAAAAACAATTATTGTTAAAAAAATAAAAATAAAATTTAAAAAATTTTGAAAAGTATTGAAAAAAATATATTAATGTTTAGTACTTTGCAATAATCAATAATCCTCAAGCCCACCTAAGTGCGCACTTGCCGAAAAGTGTAAAATAAAATTATAGTGTGCAGATTGGACAACCAGATTGTAACTGGGTGTGGTTGGGTTGAGATACTTGAGGCACAGCTTTCTTTACACACGCACAAACACCACACACATGCAATTAGAGACATTCAATAATCAACGCATTTAAAGACATATAATTATGGATTCGCGGAAGACAGATTCCCCTTCTAATCCGAAAACCCGATATTCAGCTAGGCGCAGAATGCGTGAAATACACTTCCTCTCCAGGTGAGAGTCTGTAGCACAACTATTATGCAAGGTTGCGAATGACTATATTTCCTCTCGTAAGAAACTATAAATCAACTGTACATTTCTCAGCAGAAGTGCATATTTGCGCTGGACTTCCTCTCGGATGAGAGTCTGGAATCCAACCGACCGTTTCACTCAAGTGTCACAGCGAGACGTTCTTGCCAATGTGTAGGAGGAACCGCCGTTACATAATACTTTTATCATTTGCATAATTAAGACATCGTAGTGTTATAATCTGCATTCAGAACTGTGAATATCTATGAAATTCAGTCGGGTTTTAATGCAAATCAATGTAATTCACACATAGGAAGCGTCCCAGTTCTGCGAGCGTTTTGTCAGTGCTGAGCGAGAAAGATGAGGCTGATTTGTACTACAAGGAAATTCTTCACAATGGTGGGCAAGACAAGTGCTCCAACACTGGAAGGGAATGGACATTTCGCTTCTTCAGTCTTCTGCTGCTTTTATTGATATCAACATTAGTGGTAAAGACATTATTTATACACTTACTACATATACTATATTTATTATTTACTATATTGAATATTTGCTTTTTTAACAATAAATTGGCCAGTTTTTATTAAAGACTTAAATTTTTCAGAATAGATGAGTGTATAAGAAATTTTTATGGGGTTGCCTTATATAATTTAATTTTTATTTACATTAGAATATTAAGTACTTTGATTTCAAAAATTTAACTCTTGTAGATATTGTTTTAAAATTCAATTAACAGATTAAATAATTTCAGTAAAGGCAATTTAAGTATTGATGTCTTTCTTTTCTTTATATAATGAAATTTAAAGTTTCTAATAATTTATATAAATCAAATTAAATAAAATTCGGCATAGCATCCTAAAGTGTTCATCCGGTTGCATTTTTCAATTTATTTAATATACCTGATACTTTTTTTTATAGAAATATCCAAATTTCTGAAAAAAATTTTATTAAAAGCAGACTGAATAATATTTGTAGCCATATATCCAATTAAAAATTATGTTCAATATATTTTGATTTTAAAGCCAATCCTTATAATGATTTTTAAAATTTCGCAGCAAGAAATATGTTTGACTTATCTTCTTCTCCTTCAATGGCCAGTGCTCTGGCATTTGGTGCCACGGGATTGAGGTTCGAATTCTGGCGGAGGCATGGATGTTTGCTAGTGATTTGGAATCCATGTTAAATAGTAGGTTCCGATCTAATTAGTCAAAAGGCGTGTAGTGCGACAAACCAAATCTTCAAAGGCGCAAAAGCCTCATTGTGGGCCAAGGACAGTGTGCCTTCATGCAGATTCCGAAACATGAGATATTTTCTTTTTATGGGCAGGGTTGTCACCCCTACGGCCAATAGTTATATTAAACCGGGGCGTACGGTTTAAAGAGGATTCCGAACCACTACAAACATTCATAGCACCGCCACTCGAAATCTGTGGCGCCGAGGGCCAGACCACTAGTCACATATATAATAAATATAATTGAAAAGACTGATTGAGTACAACTCTAAGATATTTCAACGTATTTAAAATAAATTTAAACAGCCCATTTGATTATGAATTTTGGAATTATATTTACTAATGAAATATATTTTATCTCTTTTTTATAGAAACTCATTTCAAACTTGTATAAATTAGTGCACAGCATGGCTCTAGAAATCATGATTCCTCTGGAATTCTTGCAGTCCATACTATTTGTTGGACAGGTAAAATAAACAATTTTAATTCAAAAAAATTTATTTAAGCAATCTTCAATTACTTATGGATTGTGATTAATTAAGAACTATTTTTTAGTTGCAGATAATTAATTATTTATTTTATAGTAACAATTTTTTAAATTTTAGATTAATGTAATGTTTAGTTTATGTAGCACTCATTATTATTATAAACTTTTATTAAAGTCACCCATTGTATTTGTTGTGCAGTCGTCAAAATTTTGCAGTAACTACAAACTCTTGTAACTTAAATTTTGCATTACAATATTTTTAATAGGACACTACAATAATATCTCAGCAAAAAAAAAAAAATGTAATACATAATTTCAAACTTATATCGTTATAAATATTACATAATTTCAATTTCATAATTTTAATACATAATTTGAAGATTTGGATTTTGTCACTTTTTTTAAACAGAAAGAAGTGATAAAAAAGTATTTTTTATTGTATTGTTGATTACATTTCTGCGTTTATTTAAGACTTCTTTTTTAGGGATATTAGATGATAGCCCTCCAAAAAGGATTCAGTCAATTAGATATAAACATTTAACCAATTCTATAAATCCTAACACTCTAAATTATATAATAGCTAATGCGAAATAAAATCCTCTTCCAGTGAAGATTAATAATAATAATAATAATTAATATTTTATTCGGTTTATCTTGGTGAAATAACTTTGGAAACTTTCAGCATATATTCAATCAAATATGAAATATATAATTATAATTACTTGTATATTATAAAGTGCATCTCAAACTTTTATTATTGGTTATTAAAATTGAACACTAATTTTGTGAACATAATTATTACCATTAAATTATATAAATTAATTTAATTTTTTATTTTAATAATTAGTTGATCCATTTTAAATAAAAGCTCATTCTTTTAACAAATTTTTTTTTGAAAAAGTTGCAGATTTTGTTTTTATTTTGTACCCATAGATGGCAGCACAATAAACAGAGAAAAGTTGCAAATTGAACATTATGTACTAATAATTAAATTCGGTCAGTACTTGGGTGGTGACCACCTGGGAACACCGCGTGCCGTTGGCAAATTTGGGACCTGAATGGCCGAGTGTCTAGCTCTCTGGCACTCGGTGCCACAGGTTTCGGGTTCGAATCCCGGCGGTGCCATGGATGTTTGTAGTGGTTCGGAATCCACTTTAAGCTGTAGGTCCCAGTCTCTTATGAATGTAAGAGCATCACGGAGCAAAAGTCAGGCTTCTACCTACGGGTGCTCCATCACAACAGAAGCTGCTTCCTTCCCCTTCAATCATGAGCACGTATGGGCTCGTGGGCTTGGCCAGCCAAGCGGGATAAGAAACAACAACAACAAACAACAACATAATTAAACAAATAACCAAAAAATTTTTATATTTTGTAACATAAAAACAATATATTTTTATTCACTTATAATTTTATAAGAAAGATAATTACCTTTCATCTCAGAATTTAAACCTAAAGTGGTAAAAATTAAAGGCTTCCATATAAATACTTTATACATATACATAATATAATGGTCTAAATATACGTTCCTTTTCTATGAATACAAAGTTTTAAAAATATGCTATTCTTCTTCGTTTAACATATTTATTTTATGTTTTGGTGCATTAAATATGACAGTTAATTAATGTTTAAAACTGTGTTTTTCGTTTTAGGGCTTTTTTATTCTTCTTACTTTTGGAATTGATGCTCGAACCCTTTCAATACAAATGACAAAATGGTAAGTTTAATAATAATAATAATAATAACTACCTGAAAGCATTGAATATTCCTGCTTTCCAATCAAGGAAAAACAGGATAAATCTGCAAGCCGGCCTACTTTTTTTGTGTGTGGAAAATATATTTTTATACCATGTACTAGTTTAAGAACAATTGAATCAAAGAATAGATACGAGCATCAAATTTTTAAAAATAATTTACTTATACATTTCTGAAAAGATCGTGCTGTTCTACAATTTTTATTTGATTGTGATGAAAATAGCTATATAGTTAACTATCTTTTCACGCTTATTCTACGAAAAAAATTTATTATTTGATTGATTTATTAGATAAATTTAAATGTAATTAAATATACCTTTTAGGTGGAGAAAGATACGGTATGGAAAAGAGGAATTCGTTCCAAAAATTCCAGAAGTGGACAATAAAAGTGAAATAGCCCAGTTTTGTAATCAGTTCAACACCTACTATATCTCAAAATGTTTCCAAAATCTAGCCAAGGATAGGAAGTAAGTTAAGAAAAATTTTTAATGGAAATAAATTTGTAACAGTGAATAAATTCATTCTTTTAACAATAGCTAAACATAAACATCTTAGTTGTAATGGGAGTGTATTTGGATAAAATATAGTGGAATTATGTGTTTATCCAGATTAGTTTGAATTTTCATGTCTCAAAATATAATTTCGAAAATTATGATAAAAGAATCTTAGCAATTCTGTTTAAATTTTATATTTCTTAAAATTTATTTCTTTTAATTGAATTATAACCTATTTTTATATTTCATTTTTTATAATAGAGTTGCGAGTTAAGAAAAAATACTGTTCCCAAAATCAAACGTTCAAATTAAAATTACACGCTAAAGTAGTTTTCCGAATCATTTTTATAAAATTTATTTAGCATATTCACTAACATAGAACATCTCATCTTGAACCTCTACTGTAGCATTTATTGAATAAATTAAATAAATCTGACTTAATTTTTTTAGCAAATGCATTTTGATAATATCAGACTTAATGTGTTATTTGTTAATTAATAAAACCTAGAATATTTTAAATTTTTGGAAGATCTAAAAATGTTTGATACATTAAATTACAAAATTTCATATTATTAAAGTACAAAATTCTGTTGATTTGATTCAAATAACTTAGATGATTTTTGAAACAATATCTCTCAATATTTAATGTTATACACTTTCATTCTTATTCATACTTATAAATTTAAAAATTAAAAAACAATGTTTTGAAATCTGATTAAGATAATTCAATTTATTTTTATGAAAACTTCCTAACTTTTAAGACAAGTTATAAAGAGACATACTTTTTAAGTTTCAAAATTGGTTTTAGTTATTTTAACAATTTTTATTTATAGAAGAAAATCTGGTAAAGAAACATTTACATTTTTAATTTTTTTTTTTTTGGCATTTTCCTTATTTTTGGTGAATTAAACTCTATTGTCTATTAAAATGTAAAAAAAAAAATTGTTTTTCTTTATTTAACATAACAATATTGTACTAAAATTTATGAAGCAAAGCAAAATGTTCATAATTAATCATTAAAGATAACTTATTGCAATAGAGCAGGTTATGAATTTTGATGCCAATTAAAAAAAATCGTGATGAAAATGTGGCAAAATCGCAGAATAGGGGCCGATGGGATTTGGCGTCAAAAATTCTTTTCGCCAAAGTGCACCAAGAAAAGGATTGCGATTGTAAGTGAAAGGAATTGCAAACAATACAAAAAAATCTGGGTTACCATATTTATTAACTTATCTCCCGATTGGCGCTACAAAAAATTGCCAAATTCTAACGGCCCCTATTTTGCGATCTGGCCAAAAATGTTTTACTAACAATAAAATGTTCTCCATGAAAGCATATCCCTACTTAACAGTAATTATGATCTATGCAAATCAGTTAAAATAATGAGGCAAAAACTTATATTTTAAAGAAAGTCAGCCTTTTTTTAAAACAAGCACTCTCAACAATACTTCATCATAAAATTGCTACTTTCTGAAGCTTTGTTTTTGAGTAAAACAAAGTATTAACGTTTCTTGTTCTTGGGCAGGTGGAAGGAGAACTTCTACAAGAACTGTTTCTGGGGTCACCAGCTGGTGGACTGGCTCATCCAGGAGGGGGTCGCGAAGGACGACATAGAGGCCGAGGAACTGGGCCAGAACCTGCTCCTCGGGGGAGTCATAAGCCACGTGACAGAGGCCCACCACTTCCACGACGCCCCCTACCTGTACTACTTCGTGAAGAGGGAAGAAGCCCTTCCTCCTGAGGGAGATCAGCATCGCCGATCTCTCGGACGACCTGGAGGTGACCTCGCAATATTAATAGCACAACCTTTTCATTCGCCCAGGGTAGCCACCGTCATTGAACCCCATCAAACGAATTGCATGTATTTAGAGAGCTTATTTTGTATTTTGTTCAGTAAGTGTCACAAAACTCTTATTTCTAATTGTATTTCGTAATCAATAAACACTTTTGTTACAATAACAGAAAATTTTTTTGTAAATGCTGTTTTGTTATCAAAAAAAAAATCCAAGTTTATAGCAATTTGTCCACCTCTTTTTTAACTTTATAAATATATAATTTATGAAAAATATAAACCTAAATAATCTGTAATTGTTTTCTTTGTATTCTTCTAATCTGAATGGTTAAACTCTATATCTCATGCGTTTATTATTAGCGTTTATAACATAATTTTTTGGATGTTAATAGAGTTTATCTTAAATATCAATTGATAATCATTTGAGTTTTCAGAAAATCATCTCTATTTTTAATACAGCAAAAACATTTACAGTTCGTGAACTGTGATGCTTAAACACTACGAAACATAAATCTTTAGGCAAACTTCAATTACTTTATGAATAATAGCTATCAAAGGAAGGAAATAATAAGCCTGTAATCTAGGTAAAAAGCTGGTATAAAGATGGAACCTTATTTCTTTTACTGTTATCACTTGCTTTTAATTTTTTTTAAATAGTTTTCAGGTACACTTTATAGTTGCTAATACATAATTGAAAGCTCAATTTTTATATAAATTGATGCAACTTTAATGTAAATATAAATTTTAGAATATCTATGTTTACTTAATAAAATTCATATATCTGATTAATGCTTCAGTTAGTGTTGAAAATGCCTAAAGTTGAAAACTTTATTGCAAAATAGGATTCCTCTTATATTTTTATTTAATTTTATTTACGTCATAAATTAGGCTATTAAAAATTTCAACTGAGAATTACAGATAAATTTTTAAGAAATTATAAAATTAGAGAAAGATAAAGGTTCAGTTTGTATAAACAACAAAAAAATGCACTAGCAAAAAAATTTTATTGATGAATTCATATAAAAACATTTTTTCATTCATTACATTTTTTAAAAAAGGAAATCAACTAGGCAAAATCTAGAACATATGTTTATGATTATCATAATATTACACTCAAAAATAAATATTTCATTACATTTATATTAATAGGAAACATTATTGTATAAAATCATTTTGCAAGAATACAAAACTGTATGAAAATAAGCTGCATTTATTCCACTGTATTAAACTGTACAAAAGCATACATCGATTCCACTGTGAACATACCAAATATTTGGTTTTTTAAGAAATTCGTTTTATAAAAACTTATACGATATGGAATGAGGAAGTTTAAATCCTTTCTTAGCACATTCTAGCACCACTTTTTCAGCAAACATTGTTGATTTTTCACTCACTCCATTTTATAAATAAAGTGCACACGATGTAGTATAAAAGAGCAGCAAAAGTTGAAAAAAAAATAAAAACACTTCACAGTAAAAACGATATTAAATGTAATTCTAAAATCCATATACAAAAAATGTTCTCATCGAATAAATATCAAAGAGAATTTGGCATCGCTATCCCCAGATGTGTAGCATTTTCCACTGTTCGGTGTGTGTGTGAAGGGATCGTTGACAAAACTGATACACACGCCCCAATCACAAATCTTAAAATTATTTTTTGAAAAAATAAAATCACAGTAGTGTGCAGAACGTCGCTGTCTTTTCCGTCTTCTCGGTTTGGTAGCAGCGTTGTGTCTTGAGTTTCTTGGGGGGTTCTCCGCTTTTGCTGCGGAGGAGGGCGACCCGTCTAAAAGTTTTCGAAGTGGTGAATGAAGTAGGGCAGCTTGCGATTTTTGTTCACCGTCTCGCAAGATTTCGTGATGTTCTCCGTCATAGCCGTGGGCCCGCAGCTGAACACACCCACTTTGCTCACCTAAAAAATATTTAAGATTGTAATTATTTCTCCAAATCAAAGCTATCTGTTGTTGTTGCTGTGTCTAATCCTCAGTGTCCTGCAATGTGGGACGGACATCCCGTGAGTAATCTACTGATGGATGGAGGGAAAGGGCAGCTTCTGTTGGGATGGAGCACCCATAGGTAGAAGTCTGACTTGACTCCGTGTCGCTGAAGAAGGAGGGCAATGCACTACATTTGATATCTACCTCTTCAATGAAGCAAAAACATCGTGCTACTTCAAGAGGAGAAATCTATAGCTTCACAGGATATTTTATTACAGTTACTCATAATAATTCAAATGATGAAGATCCAGCACAAAGTATAGTCCCATAAATCGATAATGCAATACAGAATATGTGAAATACTGTTTTTTATAAGAAATACTGCTAATTTACAGCGGTCCTATTCCTGGCCTGCTGTTATAAATCAATTAATATATTATTAAACCAAGAAAGCAAAGTACTACAATTTTATTTGACTTCAACTTCTGATGTTTGAAGAAAACAACAAATCAGTGAGATTAAGAAATGTACGTATTGACTGTTATAGACAAGTAATGATTGGAGAAAACTTCATCAATTTTATTCAGAAAACGGTTGCTGCTGTTGTGTCTAATCCTCGGTGCCCTGCAGTGTGGGATGGATATCCCATGAGTAGTCTATTCATGGATGGAGGGAAGAGGACAGCTTCTGTTCTGATGGAGCACCCGTAGGTAGAAGTTTGTCTTGGATCCGTTTCGCTGAAGAAGGAGGGCAGTGCCTTCCGGGAAGACTTTTAGGGTTACTACATCGTATTTACGTATCATATGGCATAAAACCAGGAAAATTCCCACCAGGTAGTCCGACTCACGAGGCAAGATGCTGAACATCAAAACGCCATCTTACATTCCACGTACTTACATTCTTTATTGTTTTGTAATATTTATTTTTATTACAGTTCTGTCTGTTGAATTAATTTAAAAATATTTGTAACAAATATGAAAATTCAAATTCCTTGTATTCATTCAATTTTTTAAAATTAGAATTTTTTATGTTCAAATAATGAGTTTTAAATTAATCTAAACTATAGTGTTAGCCTGTCTTATACTTACATTCTTTTTTGTTTAGTAATATTTATTTTTATTACAGTTCTGTCAACAAAATGAAAATTAATCTCATGAATTTTCACGCATTCAACAAAATCATAAGTGAAATGAACAGGAATTTAAATGATTAACTTGGAAGATTTTACTAAAATATTATTAAGATAGTAAAGCACATAAACTTTAAAATTTTTATTTAAAAAAATGAATTCACTGATTTAATATCTGTTGCAAGTAGGCGTGCTTCATAACATTGTTGCATCTTAATGAGAATCTTTTAATGAAATATTAAAAATGCACCTCAATTTGAACACAATTAATATGTATGGTAATGTGCAAAACAATAGCTTTAATTTATGAAAATTTAAGATTCCAATCATTAATTAATTTATAACATAATTAAAGTTTTTTATCATATATTTAGTTATTGCAGTTACACAATGATTTATTATGAGCTTGTTCTTGAAAATACCCACACAAATCAATATTCGACTTACATAAGCGTGTTGTTGTTGAACAAACTTCAGGAAACCCGTCATATCTGGTCTGCCAAAGTGATTCACGGCTTTCAAGCCAGTAAACATGCTGCAGTTGGATATCCTCTGAAAATGAGTCTCGCAGATGTACTGGAAAATACGAAAACAAATACTGTTACAAAAATGAAATAATATTACAGAAATTAAATGTAATATCCTCAATTATAACGGTCGCAATTATTCGAAGAACCTTTCATATTATCTTGGACAGTTACATTCTTTTGTAAGAAATTTATAGAATAAAAAATATTATTAAATAACAACCAATGCTACAAGCAGTAGCGTAACTATACCATCTGAGACATGTAGCAAATATTTTGAATAGGGACTCCTCAATGCAAAGTATTGTCATTGTTTTTTCTTTTTAATAAAATACTACTTAAAGGTGCTTTAGGTTTGCAATGTCCATTTCGATCACAAACCGTTTCACTTGATCATTCAGTACTTTAAAATGACCCTTATCAGTAAGGTATGATGAAGATGTAATTTTTTCCAAGTCAATATCAGTCACTTCACTTTGGTTTTGATTATGTGTATCTCTAGTACAGGGATGTGGTGACTCTTTATCCCGCTTTCTGGAAGTCTCTGACTTGCCACCCAGAATCATCAATTTAATTTTGTAAGTACCTATTCAAGAATCAGGGGAATCCCATAATAAGTGAATTTAAAAATGTCCCATTGGCACATAGATGGCAGCGGGAATTCTCACTTTTTACTTTGTAAGTACCTCTTAACGAACCAAAAACCAAGCAGTCCCTAGCCTCAGGATTACCCGTGCGTAACTTTATCTATTATCTATTACTATGTAACTTTATATATTTTTCATGCAAATGAATACATTCAAAATCTTGATACACAATTTCTTTTTAATTTACCACTTAAGTAACTTAAATTTATTAAATACAGAATTAATACATTTTACTTTATTTTTCAATAATAAATGTGAGGCATTTCCTGTACTCAGCCTCTCTGTTCGAGCAGTAGACTGTGGCAATTTGCCCATTTTGCCACCCTATTGTTACGCCACTGACTACAGAGCATTTGCTTAATTACTGATTCTATTACTATTGTTACAGTTACAATAATTGTAATTTTGAATTACTAAAATCTGATTTTATTACTTGGATATTTAAAGTATACTTAATCATTGTTATAGAAAATAGTAAGTAAAACTATTAAACTATTGAAAGTACAACCACTAAATATGCTTTCTGTAGTTTTCTCACTGATTGTGTGGAAAGTTATCAAGAGGCTAAGTCAGGGATGGGTAAACTACGGCCCGCGGGCCAGTGTATGTAACTTTCAAAAACAAGCAGACAAAAAAAAAAATTCTAAATTACTTCTTATATTGTGAGAAAAAATTAATTTGTGTGGGTTAAAAGTAAACACCGAAAAAAGTTCTCAAAAAAACTGAGTTTTTGAAAAAAAACAGAACAAAAAATAATTCTTATGCAAATATCCGATATGGTTGTTAACTAGAACAACATTTTTGAGAAGCATCAGCCAATAGAGAGAAAATATAGATATGTTGAAACATGGATTGAAAACAATCTCACATTTGGATTAGCACCCTTAACAAGTAATCGATTCGTCCGTTTCCGTTTTTAACCCGGATGTTAACCTTATCACACAATCGATGGTTTAACGGCCAGTAGCACTCGGTGACCCTTGCAATAAGTTAATTTAATAATATAATAATATTTTAATGGAATGGGATCTTGCACACTTTATTTGTAATGTGTCTCGATCAATAGCATAAAGTATTCTCTCTAAATATATTATGTTTTTATCTGGTCATAACATTAAACTGTGGTTCATTAACTAACAGTAGACAGTTTTTGCATACCGTACGTTAGTTATCGTAGGACGTCCGTTAGCTTTTTCTCCCGAGCGCGCATGCTCATAGGAAACTGAGCATGCGCGCTAGGGAGAAAAAGCTAACGGACGTCCTACGGTAACTAACGTACGGTATGCAAAAACTCTCTATTAATGTATGCTTGTGCTATGTCAAGATACTTCACTGCATTTAAAAGACATATATGATAATTTCTAATAAAATTTCAAACCTGCATTTTATATGAGTTAATGAGCTTTGCATTAATCTTCAAAAAAAGTTATGGACAACAACTAAATTAATTAATCACTAAAATAATTCAAATTTTGAAATGATCAAATTTTGAGATAAAGTAAGAGCTAAAGCTGACCAGCATCGTGGTTCGCAGATCGAACTTATGGAAGAACTGTGTGATGAAGATGTGCACTTCCAGGACATTCGTGACATCCTTCCTCTCCACGTCTCGTAGGACATCGATGAACCACTCGAAATGGCGATGAGAAGGACAGATCCACAGGAAAGTACACCTAGAAATAGATGTGAAGTTAAGAATGGAAAAGAATTCGAAATTAAGTCAATGGAAAATGGAAGCAATACATTTCCATGTTACTGAAATTAGAAGTCTTAGATGGATCCCATCTCACTAATTCATATTTATAGGTTCCAACTAATAAACTAAAGACAATTTAATATAATTATGGAAATTATTGAATAGATATAAAACAATAACTGTGGAGAAGAGAAGTTTTGTACGAAGTGAAAATTTGGGATATTAGTTTGTGTGTCAAGTAATTCACCTTCATAACATGACTCTAAATTACAAGCAAAAGAGTTTACAATTGTGTCATGCAAGCCGTAACATTAAGAATTATAATAATTTTGGAGGTTCATTAAGATAATTTTTTAATTATTAAAGAAAGTAAATGAACTAGGATGTGAAATATCAGTGGTTTATTAAATTCTTGTTATATGGCAAAAATAGAGTACATATTAAATATTACAAGTTAGGCGATACCATATTTCCATTCAACTTCTTACGCGAGTGAAATTTTAAAAATTAATTTATTCTTTCACCGTACGTAAAAGAAAAAATGGTCTGGATAAAGAAAGTGTAAGTACCTTCTTGCACGCCACCCCGGAATACCTGTTGGTCGACGTCCCAAACACGAGGTCATTGAGAATGGAAGCGTAAGGCGTCACCCCGATTCCTCCACCCACCATCACGGCCACCTCGAACTTGTACCAGTCCTGGTTGCCACCTCCGTAAGGACCTTCCAAGCGGATCTAAAGGAAAAAAGAAATTCAAGTACTGCAAACAAGAAAACGTTTTCCATATTACGAATTATCTTTTCTTTGTGAAGGTGGAAATTTAACATATACAGCATTAACGATTCAATAAATGAATAAGTAACTGAAATGAAAAATATTTTCTTTCATTGTAAATTGGGACACCTTTTTAATGTGGTCTGTTGGTACTTAAATTGTATAATATGAGCATTTTATTATGACATTTCTTTAATGGAATGAGAAACATTATAGCATTCAAATTGCAGTATTGAAAACAAAAATGTAGCATAAAGGAATATAAACCAAATTATTCAAATGAAACAAAAAATAAAATTTTTGAATTAAATAAAATTATATATATATATATATATTTTTTTTTTTTTTTTTTTTTGGGGGTCTGATGCCTGAGTGACTAGCGCTATGGCTTTCGTTGCCCGCAGATTTCCGGTTCGAGATCTGGCGATGCCATGTTTGTTTGTAGTGGTTCGGAATCCACTTTAAGCCACAGGTCTTGGTCTAATGACTGTAGAGCGCTGGGCGTAGGGCTGACAACTCTACCCCGTGAAAAGAAAACCACATCTCATGTTTCGGAATCCTCTAGTAGGCAGAAGGCCTTGGTCCACCATGAGGTTATCGCGCCATTGATGAAGAAGAAAATATAATAGAGGTAATACGAGGAAATTGTAGGAGAAATAAACAATTCTAACAGAAAATCTGCTTTATTTTAATTTGTTGACTTTCTTTAGTTGTATACCTATGATTTCCAGTAAAACTTTATTTATATATTAAAATATTTTTGATAATATTGTTTGTTATTTATATCATAGATTAATTTTTTCTATTTACATGCAATATCTTTTGCATTTATTGCGTATTCTCTTTGCCCCTTTTCTCTTTAAGGCTGGTGTTGTACTTTTGAGAAGCAAACTTCTCGTACCTCACAATGTATTGTTGTTGTTTTTTTGGCTAAAGTTATAAATTTAATAAATTTGCTATAAAAATATTTATATATGTACAGACATAAAAAATATTCAGTAACAAAAACAAATCTCACCTTGGGTAAGGGACCGTCACTCAAATTGCTGGGGTCGAAATAATTCCTGAGCTTCCACGTCCAAGGACCTTGTGCCTTGACGTGCACAGATAGGTAGTTCTCGTGGGGGGCAGATGTGAGCGTGAGAGAATGATACTCTGCATTGCGGAAGCAGTGCAACTCAGCCGGATCCACTGGCCGGATAGATACTTGAAGTTCGGAGGCCGGGCGAACTTCACTTTAGTCACATCTAAACGAGAGAATGACAATCAAGAGACGAATATTTTACCATCAAGCCACAGTTTTATTTAGTTATTTACTGATATTTTAATCTAAAACTATATTTAGTAATAAAAATTTATTTAAATAAAAAGGACAATTTCATTATGTACTCAGTAAGTAACTGATCTCATGGCAAGTATGCGTGATTAGTCAACTACCAAATTATGGCTATCAAAAAATATTATTAATTTTCTTCTAATAGGTATTAGTTATAATTTGATTAAATTATAAAGTAAGATAACTTCTATTATTGCCACCATTTATTGTTAAGCGATGTAATTTTAAAAAATAGTAAAATATTTCTCTAAATAATTTAAAATAAAAAATAGTTTTATTCTAAATGGAAAAAAATTGTGCTATAAGATTTTAGCATCTTAAAAATACTTTTAATTGAATCATTTTAAAATAACGAACCTGAAGGTAACAGTTCAGTTTCTATTATATCTAGTTCCATGTATTTTGTCTGCAAGCTGACAATTTTATCTAGAGTGAAAATGACTGCTGGACCAATAAAAAACATCCAAAATCTAGGACTCTGCAAAATAAAATTATTCACATATTAGCAACTATTATAGTACAGTTATAGTAAACACTCAAGATCATTTGTAAGAATCCTTAGCATCGAACATTCTACAAAAAAGTTTATAATATCGAATACAAAAAAGTTTATAATATCGAATACAAAAAAGTTTAGAATATCGAATACAAAAAAGTTTATAATATCGAACACAAAAAAGTTTATAATATCGAATACAAAAAAGTTTAGAATATCGAACACAAAATGAGTTATAAGGTTCCTCTGTACAGCTGTCTTAACGTAAACTTGTGCTAGAAATTAGGCAGTTTACGAGTTGCTTAATAAATTGATCTCACTGTTCCTGTTTTCAGACCCTGACTGGCTGTCTGAGGTAGAAGACGATTTGCAATTGATTTCCCAAAAACGAAAGTCAAATTTCGATGGCAAAAATGTTCAATGAATATCATTGTATGAAAATTTTAACTTTCCAGAAATTCGTCGCTGGCATGTAAACGCGCTTTGTCTTTCACTAACATGAAATTGGGTCAAATTGCTCCGTTAAAATGGAACTATTGTTCCATGATCTCATCTCTATATTTCACAGCAGTTACAGAGCCTCTGACAAAAACATGGAGATCTGAGCATCCGTCCAACATGTGTACCCAACTTGACAATCTCTGCTATTGTAGTCATGGATTTTCAGAAATTGGAGGTAAGGTGGTGAATATCAGTTCTTTCCAGTAAGACATTGCTCTCTTCCGGGAACAAACAGGCCTCTCTCGTGTAAACTACTGGAAACTATAATTCTTAAATCCTGAATTTCTGTGACCGCATGAAAGTCATGAGATTGTTGGAAAACTATCGATTTCCCGTTTCTCCTAATAATAACAGACAAAGTCAATCTTCATTAGCTATCGTACCTCTTGGACGTAACTTGATCTTCTCTCTACGGTTTCAGTACTTTTAAACTGTTTCCATAAGTTGATAACGATTCTGGACTTTGCATTGAATCTGCATTTGGGATTGCTATGCTTCTAGTCTTCTTACAAATCATCACTTGATTCCATTATATAAACTTTTGTAGGTACTCATTCTAGTTATTTGCTTTTAAATGTCATTGAATGACTCATGTCATATTATGGGAACAACCTATCCATTGTTCCAAGAGGCTTTTTATTATTGTTGTTATTCCATCAATGTTTGAAATGAACAACTCCAGTCTGGAGGCATTTGCATCCTTTACTTTCATCTCATTAAACACAATAAAGATTCTTTCCATCCGTACAGCCTATCCCCGTCGTGGAGAAGGAACTTTCGATTCAGGTTGCTGGGGGTAAGCAGGAATTAAACGAAATCTCTCTATTCAGAAGGCAGATACATTAACCACCAGGCTGCTGCAAACCCAAAGTCCAATATTTTCAGTATACGACTATTTTCATTATATAAATATCCATTTTAATAAAAATTTCATATATCTGCAAAAAATAAAAATTTACTTACTCCTGTCAGTTTCGCTAAACCATGAATAAGACAGAGGATGTACAGAAGAACGTACAAGCTGTGAGTTGTCCAGAAGTAGCTGTAAGCTTTCTCTCGTATTTTAGGATGAGCGAAAATAAAGATGATACAAACAATTGCAAATAGCATGACTCCCGTTATACCTGAAATAGCAATTCGTCAGCAATTTCTTATTAGCACCATGAGAATTTTAATTGTTGTATGATCAAATGCACATTTATTAAGTTAAATCTATAAATCTGAAATACTTTAAATGCTTAGTAAAAATTATTTTAATAGTTTTTTCTTTTTTTTTTTTTTAAATAATGGATAAAATTAAATGAAAAATTTATCAATATAATTCTAACTAAATTAAAAGTTCTTTACATCAGATTTCATAACGTAAAATCTCATTCGATTGTAAAAAAGCTCTATTTTTTCCCAATTTTCTTTTTTTTTTTTACTTAAAATTTGTTCATTTGACTACAAATTTTAGATGAAAATAAATAAAACACTTTTTTTAAACCAACAAAGTTTAGCTATACATGCGATAAAACAGTAAAATGCATTCGTACCTGTGATAGTTCTGAAAAGCCAAAAAGCGATAGTAGGTTTAAAATCCGAGCTAAAAATGAAAATTAAAATGACATTAGAAATCTAATTATTAGTGGAAATAAACGAATATCTGACATTTATTTGTCAATTTGCACTTACTCGAACTGCATCTCATGCGTCAGACAGCGCAGATGATCTAAAGGTTGTGTGGAAACATGGTAAAAGTTGATGTAATGGCCCACACTGTGAATAACTAAAAAATAAATTATTAAAAATCACTATTTTGGATGATCATTATTTAGATTTCGTATATGAAATATTTTAAAGTATATAATAATTAAATAAGACAAATGGGTTCATGGACTTGGTCTAGATGTTGCTTTCAACCAAGTGGGATATGGATAAGGAACTACAACAATATTCATCAAATAAAGCTCATTCATTTAAAATTTTCCTTACAATGAAATTACGTTATTAAAATATTCCAATAATGCTACAGAATCAAAATTAGAAATCAAAATTAATTTCAATTTACAATTAATGGAAAAAATTGGTGGAAACATGGTAAAAGTTGATATAATGGCCCACACTGTGAACAACTAGAAAATCGCTATTTGATGGTCATTATTTTGGTTTCGTATGTTAAATATTTTAAAGTATATAAGACTCAAATAAAACTCATTAATTTAAAATTTTCATTTTAAAATATATATTGCACCAATAAATCAAAATTAATTTTAATTTACAATTAATATAATTTAAATCACACTCTTTGGTTATTACCAATAATAAATTATAAAATAATAAATATAAAATAAAACTAAAAATCACAATTAATCTTCATGGATGATTAAAAAGTATAGGAGATAGGCTATCTCATTTGAAAATTGCTGCCAAAGATATTCTGATATTTTAAAATATAAAAATACTGATTGATAAAGACAAAATTTAATGCTATGTACATTAATATGCACTTTTAAGTTATTAAAAATTATGATTTTGAGAACCATTCTACTTTTGATGTGCTGTCTCCATGTCTTTGATTTTCAACTGTAACTCAATCAATGTCTGCTTACTTCTCACCTTTTTCTGCATTGATAATTTTATATAGGTTTAATTAAATGTTATACAGTACAATTTTGGAAGAAAATATTTCAAAGAAAATATCAAAGTAGAAAAAAATATTTTTTATAGTGTAAGGTATATATTCAAAAGTTAATCGTCCGATTTATTTGGTTCCTTTTTTTCATAATAAGTTAATCATTTTTTATTACAGGCACAAGAATTAATATTTTTAAACTACACCTATTTGATTACCATGCCTTAAAAACATTTTTAACTCGGAGAAATATTCTTCTGGTGAAACATTTAAGTATCCGATAAGAAATATGCTAATAAATATCAATATATTAATTAAAAACAAAATCGCTCATAAATGCTACAACAAACGATTTAAATTTTTATTTTTTTATTTTATTCTTAGCCTAATACGAAAAACGTTCAACAAGTGGGTAAAAGAATTAAAAATGACTATAATTAAATACAACAATAATCGATCAGATGATGCTTTATTATACAGTTTATAACACAATAATAATTTTAATTTTGGTGTATTGGAATTATTTGCATATTTTATATCAGATCATGTATAAACCATCTCTATATATGATTAAAAAAGGATTTTAAATTACAAAATAAAGTATTTTGTTCAAAACTGATAATATAAAATACATGAAATAAAAATATCTCGCTTTCTTAATTATTTTAGCTTTCTATATAGACTTGTACATCAAATATGAATTGATACATTCAATGTGCAAGTGTGGGGTCACTACTCCTTCGACATCGAATACAGATACTTGTGTGTGTCCAGTAATCAAAATTTTGGCTATTTTGTTGAAACATGTTGTAAAATTTAAAATGCATAACAATTTCCTTTTGTAAATAAAAAAAAATAATCTTTTCTGTGTTTTTTTCTTCTTATCGAAATTTTTTTAAATTTTAGTACTTTTTAAAACACGAATCTGAATTGTTAATGTGAATGTCCTTCTTATTCGAGTCTGTGAACACTGAAATATTTTTAATTTTAATAATACTCTGAATTATTTTTTGGCCATTTCTAAGACAAAAAAACCAAATAATAAAAATCAATGTATAAATAAATGGTAACAGAATAAAAGTTTTTTTTTTTTTTTTTTGTTCTAATGCAGCTGGCAACCAAAGACAATTGTCTTTGATGACATTACTCACTTTGCATTACCCAGGGGGCGTGTAACTTGATGAACACAGAAGTAATAATGCCCCCACAACGCTACGATCCTATTAGGACCGGGATTCTTAAAGTGGATTCCGTTTCCAGCAAGCCGGGATTTGAACCCGATACCTGTGGTACCGAGAGCCAAGAAATACTCGGAAGCTGCGGAAGAAATAGTAGCTAAATCATTGCTAAATCAATTGTGCTTCCGCTAACTGGTTACGAAAATACAGACAGTGCAAGTTGTTTAATTTAGAGAGAGAGATTAGGATTGCTGCTCACGTGTGAAGAAGAGTGCCGTGAGTGCGACGATCTTGTGGAACTGCACGTGCGAATCGAGGGGTATGAACTGCTGCAGGGACAGCTCCCTGATCTTGGTGATGAGGTTCCTGCACATGGTGAGCAGCAGGATCGAGTAGCAGAAGGACAGGGAAGCCGCAGAGCCCCTCGTGAAGGCTATGCCCACGCCCATCACGTGGCGGAGGTCCATGTGTTCGGTGAAATATGTGTAATCTGAAAAGGATTACCTGGTATCATCATCATGTTTGAAGGAAAGTAAATTGTCGATCCCTTCATAGCATCACAGAATAAATATATTCATCCATATAAATTATTTAATATTTTCATGATATTTTTAATAAAATATAATAAACAATCTAAGAAAAAAAAATACAAAACTCAAAGAATAAAATAATATTTTAAAAAAAAATAGTTTAAAGTGAATAAGAAAATAAAAATTTTAAACAAAAATAATTTAATTTTATGTCAATCATAGTGAAAATTTTTTTGATAATTAGATGTATATTCTTATTTATATTTATTTAACATTTTTCCTTCAAGTTTGCCAAGAATTTTTTATGGTAATTGGTTTGGTAATTTATAATAATTTATTATACATTTCCTCACCAAAGAAAGTAAAAAACTACAGAAGTAAATGAATATTATAATTAAATTTGATTCAATTAGTTTCATATTTTTCAATTAGGTTTAATATTTTTTAATAAGAGTAATTATTTTGTAATAATTTAATTACTAGTAATAATTTTTCATGGTTGACTTTTTACTACATTATATAAGAAAATGAATAATAAATTTCCATTTAAAAATAGTAATATTGACTATCAAAATCATTTGATCTTCAGATTTACCGCTTTTAAAATAACGGGAGTGTACCATGTAGATCAAGTCGTTTAGAACTTTAGAACCTTTTTTTCCTCAAAGAAATATTAAAATATTAAATATAAATTTTCATGCAAATAAAAAGAGAAACATTGAGATGCCACAGCTAAAGTTTTACTTTTCTCAAAAGAAAAAATAGATGTTTAATATAAAATAAAAATTTATCATTTCATTGAAAAATAAGAGATAATCTCACTATAATTATTTTCATGTTGAAAAAAGATTCAATTTATTATTCCGTTATTAAGTATTCATCATGATTTCATATAAAAACATTTTTAACACTTAGTTTTAAAAAATGAAGGAAGTACTTACAAATAAATCGCTCCAAAAACAGGACAATGTTTATAACGTAAAATACGAAGAGGTAAAATATATGTTGTCTGTATTCTTCCAGAAAAGTTGCGACGTGATTATATTTTTGACGCCAATAGTTTTTCCTTTCTTCTGGGTGGTGATTAATTTGAAAACTTGTCATTCTAAAATCACAATTTCATCCTTGTATGGCATATATAACAATAAGATTTTCAAAACCTTTTTCTTTGGATAATCTAAATTTTCTATATCTTAATTCAATTACATATAAAACTCATTCAAAGAACTTATTTGTTTTTTATGTCATCTTGTTTTCATCTTATTTTTCAAAGTAAAACTTTAAAATAAATTTCATTATGGTAATAGAATATAACTATTTTTTAATGTGTACACTATTAATAACGAACACTAATGAAACACAATTTTGAAAAAACTAATAATACTAAATATTCAGAAATATCGTCATTAATTGTTATCAACAAGAAAATGAATGTTTTTTTAATTTATAGTTATTGAAAGTAATATTAACAGTATTTAATCATAATTAAAAGTTAACAAATTCCAGGTTTTCCATTACGCGCTTACTTAATATTTAGTAATCAATTAAAAAAACAGTATTAAATATTCACAAAATACATGAATCCACAGAAACCGCATGCAAAGTATATATATTTATAAATTATTTACCTTGCAACATTAGTAGAGGTATCCAGAAAGTTTTGTTTTGCTCCTATATTAAATGAAAAAAAAAAACATGTTGAATACAAAATGCAATGAAATTAATAGAATAAAGTTTTAAAAATTAAATAATTAATTTAAAAAAATTACGATGAAAGATTGCAAGTTAAAACGAGTTTTCTTAAGGATGAAAACATTTAAATATACGCATTCAATCATAATATTAAATCTGCTAATGAAACATTTATTACTGTATGATAATCATAAATGTTCAACAAAATGGCTCGTTTGCAGATGAAAAGCCTAAACCCACACCCATACCAAGTGTACAACCATAGAAAAGGATGGTTGACAGTTTTGGTGAAATCAAAGCGAAGTTGCCTATTACAGATTCCTGGGAATAGGTCAAACATTCTAATATTGTGTATTGATGTACTATGTCAACAAACTGATATTGTACATCAGAAATGGCGTTATTCTTCTCCATGATAACGTAGGATCTCCCGTTTTATAAGTTACACTCCAAACTTGAACGAGCAAACATTTGAAAATCTGCATCATCCACTATATTCACCATACTTACCTTCTACTGACTACCCGCCCTTTAAGCATTGGAATCGTTTTTATTGAATGAACACTTTGTCAATCACGAAATTGTCAAAACAGTCTTTACTAAATTTATTGATTCTAAATCAAAGGTGTTTTTGAAACTGGCATAAAAAGTCTTTCCAATCGACGACAGTACAATGATGTAGATAGATAATTGATTAAATATGTATAATTAATTGATTAAATATGTATAATTTATTAAATACGTATAATTAATTGATTAAATATGCATAATTTGATTAAATATGTTCAATCAAATTCCGGTCCGTTCAAACATATTGTGTGTGGGACCTTTTAAAAATTGCGTAATTAAAAATTGATTTCATATGGTACAACTCAATACCTTTCATTGTAAAATAAGCTGCAGAAATTGTTCATACCTAAAAAACTGGAGATGCTTACCTTTGCAATCTAAGCCAATGGCAATGAAATCGCCCTTGAATTCCTTCATGAGCACTTTGAAGTCCTCGTAATTGAGTTTTTCTTTCTCGTCCAAACCCCCAGTGCTGAACATGCCCTTGATGAGCTCCATAACTTGATCTTCTCCCAGAGAGTTCGTCTTGGCGATGTCCACCAGAGATCTCAACATCTTGGTCAGCTCTTGCTTGTCGATCACTCCGTTTCCGTCATCGTCACACATGTCGAAAATGATTCGGAGCTTTGCGTCAGTTTTACCTGAAGGAGAGAGAAAATTAATCATGGAATATATTTTACACATGAATAAAAATTATATTAAGCGATCACAATTCCTCTGTTGGTAACTTAACACCCCTTTCTACATAAAATGTCTCCCTGATATTTATCTTAAAGGGAATTTTGATTATTAGGAGCATTGAACTAGAGTATTTTATAAACAAACAAGGAGTTCATCATTATGAAGACATCGTGAAGAAATTGCTGTCATATACGTGAAGAAAATAGCAAAACTACATATAAAATTAGTTTTGCTGTAGTTAAATTGCTCTTGAAGTTACTGAAAATTTTCCATTCAAGTATGGAAATAACAAAGATCATTTCATAATACATTGCCATTAACATGCCTGTGCCAACTCGAGCCACGGGTACTAGAAAATCCTTTCAAGACTGTAGCCATAATGTGTATCTTCCTTATCCGATTAGGGAATTCATCAGATAGGAATTGGACTCGGTTGAAGCAAGACCTCGTTTGGAAATTACGGTTTAAATGGGTAATAGATATATGTGTGATTTGTGTGTGTTGTAAAGTGTAGATGTAATTATAGCCGTTTGAATAACATAATTGAAACGACAAATAGTAATATTTGGAATGGACAGTACAGAAATAAGAACCTCTCTTGTGATAGTCATCCCAAGGCCTTTTCCAAGAATTTTACAAATAAATTATGAAAAATAGAAATATAAACTCTTACTTTCAATTCCAAAACAATGTAATACTAAAAAAAATGACTTAGTTCAAATTAAATAAATAAACTATGTAAATGTGCTTCCTCCTACACACTGGCGAGAGCGTCCCCTTTAGCTTTCAGGAGAAATGGCCAGTCGACCTCGAGAGGAAGTACAGCACAATCAGCGTTCCAGCTAAGTAATGTTTAGTTTATAGTCTTTCACCCCGAGAGAAAAATATATTTAACGCATCCGGTGCGCAACTGAGTAGCATATTTTCAGCTTAGAAGTGAAGTCTTTCCACGGATATATAATTATCTGTCTTTAAATATGTTAAATACTGTATGTCTCTAATTGTATATGTGTGTGTGGTGTTTGTGCATGTGTCAATAAAGCTAGAGTTCTTCAACCTGTGCCTCAAGTAACTCAACCCAACCACACCCAAGTTACAATCTGATTGACCAACCTGCACACTACAACTAACAATTAATTTAATCAGTTCTAAGTTAAAATTGTTTACTTGCACCAAGCTTGTTGTATTCAAAATAATTATGCCTTAAAATTATCTATATAATATAAAGAAATACATTAAACATACCCATGAAACAATTTTAACAAGAATGAAGAATATTTAAATTATAATATTATTTCTCACTGATTAGAAATACTACATTCAATGAAATGCTAAAAATTAAAATATAATTAAAACTTCAATTATATCAAAATTGCAGACAGAGCATACGTGAGGAAATGAAAATAAATTTCAACATGATAAATAAGAATTATTTTTATGCTATTTTGATTGGATCAAATTTCAAACCTACCTCTGGAAAACAGATCCACGGTGTCCAGGAATTCCTGGAAACTAATTTGGCCGTCCTTATCTTTATCCACACAATTGAACATGCGCTTGACAAAAAGAGAGTCTGGTTTCATTCCCAAAGCATCTGCAAACTCGTTCTTCGATAAAGAAGTTCGCATCACCATGATAATGTCGCTGCCGATGTCCTCAAGTTTTCTTCTTTCTCCTGGCTTCAGTCCGAAAGTCTGAAGAAAGTCAAAAGCATTTGTCAAACCGTGCATCTCGATTCATGCTCTTGATAAAGCGTTAAAGAAAATTTATTAATTTCTCAGGTGACAAAGGTGACTATTTGAATAATCCATCACGTTTCAGCATAACAAAATCGGTTTCCTGAATTAGAAACCCATTTACATGCACCATTGCTCAAACTGTGGTTATTATAATATTCGAATTTAGTTAGTTATCGCCTTATTACGCACCCTACAGGTGTTCAATCTGAACTCCTCACTAATTAATTCAATGAAATGTTTAAAATTAAATTTACATATATTATAAAAATTATTTATGAAAAAAAAACTTCCCAATTTCGTTGCAGAACTTCTATTATTTAATATAGATAAAAATAGAAGTTCTGATCTACATATCTGTTATTATTTAATAACAGAATTGCAAATATAATCAGACGCATATTCTTTAATATGTATACATCAGAAATATTTTACTTATTCATCGGAATTTTTTGGAGAACAGGGCATAAAATATTTTTCTTTTTTTTTTAAATAGCATTGCAGCTAATTCTACTCATTACAGATGATGCAAATCTCGAAAATTTCATTAAATTCGAATTTAACCCTTTTGCACTCGAGGGCTCCGAGCGGGGCCATTTAAAATTTGTCTTCAAGCTCGAAGGCTCCGCTACGGAGACAATGCAAATAACAATATAAATAATGCGTTTCTTTTAATGCGTATATCAAACTTACATGTGAATATGATCTTTTCACTAAAATCGCTTCGAGTTGCT
>BPLQ01007772.1:0-46099 GCA_021605075.1 Caerostris darwini
TTTATATATTAGATATTTATTGTAGAAATACAAATTTCTGCAAAACATTTGAAATTGCTTTTGTGATTTTGTATTAAAAATTATTGGAAATAATAAGTTATAACAATTTCCTAACAGAACATTTTAAAAATTCATCGTAAATATTTTTCGTTAATTATATATCCATTAACAGTTCTGCAAAAGTGAAACACTCACTCTTTTGAAAAGAAATTTTATGAAAGGTTTCACGATGATAGTTTATAGATAAAAAATTTCATACAATCAACATATGCAGAATAACTTTCTTTTCCTCCGATTCTATCATAAGCCACACTGTTTTTATTTGGCCCATAACTAAGCCACAATTTTGTGTTAAAACCACACAGTCAGCAGCTTCTGTGGAGTCGTAACAAGGCATCAAATACATCCAAATCGACCCTTTCAAACCTTCCAATGTGCTCCGTGATAAGAGGGAAACTAATATGGTAATATGTGTGTAATCGTTGAATCCACTTCAACCCGTGGACACGGGTTTCCCTCTAACGGTAAAGGCGGTCCCTTTGCACGCCCTCTTCCATTCACTTGTGTGACAGACGCTTCCTCCTTTCAAGCACCGCTTTTGATCCTCACCACCTGGAGAACGAAAACTGTTGTAAGCATGACATTTTACACGCGCGTTTTTTCTTGATTTAACGAACCCCCCGTAGTACCGTAAACCTCCCCCACCTCCACAAAAGCACTAATTGAAAGGAAGAGGACAGCCACCCCTTTCCGCACTGTTCGGGATGAGAGGACTGCAGCTCATCAATTCCATTCGCAAATTATTTGAATACATTCCCTGCGGGGGAGGGGGAAAGATAGATAAAGGTCCTCTGGTGACGCGGATTTGTCCGTCTTTCTAGTCCATTGTCACTTGGAATTCAATTTCCCCTGCTTTCCGAAAAAACGTAAATGAAATAATGCAACTTAATTAACAAAACAGAATGAATAAAACAAATGATTTAATAAAAAACATGATTATCTTTAAAAATAGCTGAATTAATTCATATACATATTAAATAAAATAACATACCTAAAATTTATTTCTAATCTCCTTAAATCTTTGTGGTAAATTATCCTTTCAATATAATCTCACAAATCAGTCACTCTCTTTCATTCTCTTTCTCTCTATATCTCTCTCTCTCTCTCTATATATATATATATATATATATATATATATATATATAAATGCTGCGAATTTTAATTCAATTAGTTTTTGTAATTCATTTTAATGGCGAATTTCGATTTTAAACTTATCTACAAACTGAAAATAATTTGTACAAGCTTTACTATATTTGTCAGTATTCCTCTTATTTCACGTCTGAAATAATTATTGTATACAATTATAATAATGTTTAATTTTAAATAATTTAGCAAATTCCGTCGGGGAGTTAGATGGAAAAAGGGATGGAGGCAACAAGCAGAAAAGATTTTAAAACAAATTTTCGGAAGCGATCCAGATCTTTTTTTAATGGCCAGAAATGTTAATGAATAGCTACACTGGGTTTCTGACAAATTCTTACCTAAATATGACATGTGCTGCTTTCTTCTGAGATGTTTTGGAAGTCACACAGAAAAGGAACACTACTTATTTTTAAAAACTGTCATTTGTGAGAGAGAAAGAGATTTGATTTTTGAGAAAATAGAGATTTCAGTCGTTTGCGACAGAAAAGAGACATTTGTCTCTGTTTAAAACATTTGCTGGATTTCTTTTGTAATCACAATGATAGATTATGGAAAAAGGGATGGGCACATGAGGAAGAGATGGAATAACACTTTTAGCCCTGCAACGTAATATAATAATTTACTTTTGGCCCTTCTGATTATTTCGTTAATACAATGGTATAACTTTATGGAGAAAGTTGTTTGTTATACTAACTAAATTTACCCTCGCACCAGAAGTCGTGATTCAAATCAATATTCTCTGTTAGTATGGATATAGATATCAACAGAAAAGTACAGCATTTGAATTGTATTTTTAATTTTTAAAAAAGATGCTGAAGTATGTTGTAAAAAAAATGAAACGAGAGGCACTTTCTGGTTTTACACTAGAAAAGTCAATGTTTTGAATTTTATTTCTCTCAACAAATCATTCTCTGTTGCCCTCAAGGACAAAATATTTAATCTTCCTTATACTTCTTAATTCATATTTTATTCTATTCAATCTGGAGAAAGAACCTCCTCCATTGCAGTTAGTGTCCATAACAATTTTTTAAAATTTTAATGGTTATTTCTTTGTTTTAGAATGTGCCTTCGATATGGTCTTTTAAAAAATGGTAAAGTTAGGTATTGGTTATATTATCGTTTCAATTAGTGTGGACACTTTTAAAATATTTTCTTAAATGCAGACTTCCCATTAATAATTCTACTGCATTAACAGCTTTCTGGCAAAATTTTGCAAATTGTATCCGAATATGTCTCAGATATTCCGAGTTTAATATGTTTTATAAAAGTAGGTAATAAAAGGGACTTGATAGCCGAATGACTAGACGTCTGATGCTCAGTGCCACGGGTTCATGTCCCGGCTGTGCCATGGATGCTTTTAGTGGTTCAGAATTCCCTTTAAACAGTAGATTACTGTCTAATATGACTGCTGATCGTAATTCTAACAATCCTACCCCGTAAAATGAAAACATCTTCTGTTTCGGAATTTGCCAGTAGACAGGCGTCATGGTCCATCATAGACTGTAGGACCAGAGAATTATTTAGTTTTGATGAGGTAAAAACCAAATTGCCTTTGCAGAATCTACTTCTTTTTATTTTACTAAATACTTTCAGGTTTTTTGTATTCTCTGGATAGCATGTTTCACATTCTGCCATTGTATATTTTATACAAATTTTTGTTTGTTTTCGATATACTAATGCAGTTCTTACTATTAAAATTTTGATACTTGAGTTTGACTGGTGATTTTTAGTTTCTTTGCTGTAGCTTATTCTTGGAGAATTTCTGTCTTTTCCCTTCTGTTTGAGAGGTATAAATATGATGCACTTTAGGGATTTTGTATTTCTAATGCTGCTTTTGTTATACAATTTGCGTTCAGCGAATATCGGTAGTGGCTTTTGTTGTGCAAAGTAATCGTGTTGGTTGTTTGGTTTTTGTATTGATGAATTCTAATATAATAGAACATATATATAATATAATAGAACATATTCTAATATATCGTTCTTTATGTATCTATAAATATATTTGTGTGTATGTTAATAAAGAAATAATTGATTGTAAAAATTCTTAATCCGATATTAAACATAATATTTCAATAATTGAAAAGAACTGATAATATTGCTAATAAACTATAGGATTGATTAGTTTATTTAGCAAGAAATTACAGAAAATTCTAACCAAGAAATATTTTGTATATATTCACTAATATGTTTATGATTAACAATTATTCAATTCAGCCAGAATTAATTCTATACCTGCTTAAATTATACAGTTAATATTTTAAATTAACTGTAATATTTGAAAAGCTAAAATAATAGCATTCAAAAATTTTCTTTTTAGGAAAATGAAAGCAAGAAATTACCATGTTGTAAATAATTTGAATTTACTCCATATGATGCATAGACTAACCACCATAATCACCAAGCTTTATATTTTGGTTTATTATTTACATGCATGCAGTAATTGAAGAAAATACTACTGATGATTGATCTTAAAGTAAATTTTCTTACTGCAGATTTATATATTTGTCTTTTTTATTGTACATTATGTTTTTACTGTCTTAATTATTTTAATCATTAAATACTTGATTTATCTCATTTATTAAGATTGAAAAACTAAATCGACATTATTTAAATTAAATAAGAAACATAATTTCGTTTATTCAAATACCATTCTTAATTTTATATGAAAACAAAAAAAATTATCAATTTTTAAAAACATCGATTCTGAATAAAATGATGTTACCACTTTCGAACAAATATAAAAGAAATGAGTCATTAGATATATAAATCAAATAAATGAAATGGTGAATAATACGAGATTTAAAATTAATGTATTGATTTTATTACTTAATCTTTTTTATTTATGTAGGAATGCTAAGCAGTCAATTTCTGAATTACTTAAATTTAATCAATCAATTTGGCGATAAGTTGATATTAGAAATTATGGATTTTAGTTTGTTTATAATTTTTGGAAACTAATTAGGGATTTATTACTATATAGTAGATAATTAATGGATAAAGAAAAATAATTGGAACACTGAGTTTCATATATTTTAAATAATAAGAAATACAAGCTCGCATTTACATAAAGGCCATATCTCTTGCTTACAATTACAATTTTATGGCATTGCCGGAATTAAATGGCTTTCCAATTAAAAAGTTATCCAATTTGAGGAAGAATTAGTACTCAGTGGGGGCTAGGCCTGAGGATTATGAGGGATGATAAAGAAGTTTGAATTCCAATTCATGTAGCTTTGCTACAGTCCTTTGTGCAGTGTGTGGCCTAGCGTTATCATGACATAAGATAGAAGTTGATTTGTTGGACAATTTAGGCTGTTTTTCTTACAGTTTTTGTATCATTTCGCCCAGTTGATTGCAGTTTATTTCTGCAGTGATCTCTGAACCAGACTTCATGAAATAATAATGAATCACACCTTTGCTAGACCAGCAAACATTCACCATCAGCCTCTTTTGATGTATATTATGGTTTGCAGTGTGTTTTGGTGATTTATCCTTGTCCAACTAGTGTGCTGAACACTAGTTGGACAAGTCTAGTCATCAACACTAGTCGATTCAAATATGGATCAGAATTGGGACGAGAAAGAAACATCAAGCAAGTTACAAAACTCTTTTACTTCTGTTTTCCATTCAGTTCTTTTGGAATCCACTTAATTAACTTTTTTTACTTTGTCGTTTTACTTAATACGACTTAATACGTTTTACTTAGTTTACGTTTGTCGTACTTACTTAATATTGTTTGATTGCTAACACCAAACGGTGACATTTAATTCGACATTTGATTCTGTCTACTGCGTTGCTTATTTGTTAGGTCAAAGTTACCTATGCAAAATATGGCGAACTAATTTGGTAGTATCTGCTGTGTGGTAACACGAGAGCCAAATACGCTATTATTGTTTCGAGTGTTCTGCGATTCTATAGTTCTACGTAAGAACTGATACTTCATAATAGTGCGAATTTCCGACTGTTCCATTTTCCGTAAAATTAATTTTTTTAAAGTTTTCAATAATTTTTACAGCTTACAATGATTTCTTTTAATTTTCTAGATGTGTAACTTTCCAAAAATAAATAAATAAAACCAAAACCATAAATTATTAAGCCAATGTCAAATAATAAGCTGCAAAATTTAGCAAGATTATTAAATATAAATTTAGACTTTGCTAAACCAATATAACAGGTAAAGATGGGATGAATTTCTTTCCGAGGAAAGAAAAAAAGAGAAGTTTTCTTTCGCTCTTTGTAGTAATCATCTATCTCACTGTAGAAGTTGAGCTATTAATCCAATTTAAAGAGAGAAAAAAAGTCAAATAGGATAAATATCGATTGTGATAAAGTTTTCTTTCCGCACTATCCTCTGAAAAAAATATGTCTCCGGGGTAATAGATTAAATATTTAGAGTTCCAATTGCTATTATTCGAATGGAAAAGAGGATGGGACTACAAGTTATTGAAAGTAGGTGACAATTGTATTACTCCATGATGCTTAAAAATTGTAACTACAATAAAAAAAAGGCATGAACTGATCCAGAGAGAGTCCTTTGTCCCATGACTTCGATGGGAAGATATTAAAATAACCCTATGTCTCTCGAGATTCAAAGACCTTAATCCACTCCCCTAAAACGATTGGGTGAAAAGATTGGGAGAAAATTAAGGGTGGAAGGGCGTGCATCTCACTTTCTTTTTTGTTCGTGTCTTGGAATAAACTACAAAGGAAAAGAGAATATTACCTCAATAACAGATGGATGTAGCAGGCTTTATCCCATTTTTTCTTTCTGTAGTGAATGGGATAGTGGCTTAAGGATTTGTCAGAGAGTTAATAAACACAAGCTGCTATGCTACAAACAATTTAAATTCTTCGCAGAAAGCAATGTAAAGGAAAGGGATCGAAAACACATCTAAATTCATAATAGCACATGTAAATTCATTCACATGTACATGTAAACACATGGTATTATGACTTTTTTCATGGTGCCAAGGCCATTCTTCAATAAATATTCTCCTATTACAGTAAGGGTTTGTGAATAATTTTATCACCAATATCGTATTTTTATATTTATCAAGGTCATTGTAACTCCTGTACCTACACTATATCGATAGCCTACTATATGCATCCCGACGTGAGGCCCCATTTTTCATCTGACTTCTGACATTATAATTTTTATTAAAATGTCAGAAGCATTTATGAATTATCATTATGCATTGAACAGCTTTTATGCATTAGTATTACGCATGTATTGTGCATTCATGCGTTAGCATTATGCTTTATGTATGTCAGGAGCATTTATTCATTGATATATCGGATGATGAATTCATTATATTTTTATTCTTGGAATTAGCGAAATGGAGGAAGAATAAATTAAAATAATATGAAAAAATTATAAATATAGAATACTGAATTTTTATTATTTATAAGAGGTCTTAAACAATTATTTTTTTAACAAATCCTTGGCACTTTTAGAAACGTTATTGAAGGAAAGGAGAAAAATCGTATCAATATCTCACTAATGGTACCACATAATTCATCAATTATATATATATATATGTGTGTGTGTGTGTGTGTGTGTGTTTGTGAATGTATACATTAATGGAATCTCAAAGCGGACCATAAATCTCCCCAATCAGACAGGTTCCTCGTGAACAACAATCTTGTCCAATCAGACGAATTTTTGGTTATTTTGGTCAACCAATCACTCACTTACTAGCTATAATATTACTATCAGTGACGAGGTCACTCATGCGACTCGTCTTTTTCCTTATAAAAAGAGTTACCTTTCCAACTCGTACTTCTTATACTTTGAAAGGTCTAAAATTAAGGTTGTTTTGTCTACTCCATGTTATTAGAGTACATCGGTAGATGTGTGTTTCACTAAGATTCAGACATTAGCTAGCAGAAATAATGGGGTTTATAATACTTGAGGGTACGCATTACTTCATAAAGATATCCTCAGGATAATACAATTTATTTCTTGGATTCATTGATTTATATCGGGTTTTACGGATTTTCAGGTTTAGGTCCTGTCATTTTATATTTTGTACAAATTTGTGTGTTCTTTGTTTCTGCCATTACAATTCAACATTTTGATCCTTAATGTTTAAATAATTTTCAGTTTTGTTGCTGAAGCTTATAAGCATTTCAAATCTTGTAAAATTTCTTTATTTTTTATTTGTTTCAAGTGGATTGAATTTGACCCACCTCAAAATTTTGTTTTACGAATGCTATGCTGGTTTTGTTATACAATTAAGGTGTAAATAATACCGAGGATAGCTTTTAACATGAAAAATGGATGGTCATGATTATAATTCACTCGTTGTTTGTTCTCATATATATATATAGGACATATAGTGAAAATAGTGAGAAATTTACTTTTATTTTTTTAAAAATAAAGTAAGATTATGCCTCATAAATGAAATTTTTACACTTATTTTATGTTAAAAAGTAAGAGTAAGTTATTTATTGAATAAAATATTTTTATATAAGAAATAATGTTTGTATACCTCAAAATATAAGTAAATAAGGACATTGCTTTAACTGAAATCATGTAATATGTATAAAAATCGTAAAATTCTTCAAAAACTAATTTAATGAGGCATCAACTCTTTCCATTATATAAATTACGAAAAGTATTCCGCCTTCAAGAAAACAAAAATTAAATTGCTTTTTTGTAATGTATAATTCTGGAGCATTTTAAAATTCGACCACATACTTTTGTGTCTCTGGTTTAAATATTAAAAAAAGGCTTTAAATTTTATTCAGAATATTTTATTTTACAAAAGCCTTATCGAAAGTAACCCATTATTTCAAAATATTTGGGATAAAACTTTAGCTCAGAGTACGATATGTTTCTAAACTTTAACTTCGTCATTTTTCTGTTTCCTTATTATGAAGAAGAGAAAAAAAAATAATAATATTTGGAACTTAAATATTTTGTTCATGAAAAATGCTATCGTTATTATTTTCAACAATTTAGGTTATCTTACTTTTTATTAAAATATAAATAAGAATAACAAAAATCATACTAGCACCCAAGTACACTAATTCCACGAAATACCCATAACCACCAATTACATCCCAAATGTCGAAAAAAAAAATTGTGCATGACATGCAGGGAGAACTGTTTATCTTTATGTAAAGCGAAAAGCATTGCTAAGGAGCAGCAAAATGATGTGCTTCTGTGACGTCACATCCAAAGGCACGTGTAGAAGCTCCTGATTTACCTTTTCTCCTTTTGGCAACCCTTTTTGTTCTCCCAATTTCATGGCCAAATCCTACTGAGCGCTTCTCTTTCTCTTTATTCTAGGAGAGTAAATAAATGCTTCCTCCTCTCCGCTGCTCCACGCAAATTGCTCTCCTCTTCACGGAGATTTTTCTCTTTGTAAGCTGTAAAGAATTTTTCTCCCATCACAAAAAGGACAAAACTTCAGCCCAAAATTGACTGAAAAGGCGATATTCAGCCATTTGTTTGCACACTACAATTATGTATTTAGCTCTTTCCTTAACGGCATTGAATTTTATTGAATCTTCAGTTCACTTTATTTTTCTTTACTTTTATTTCTCTTCACTTACTTTAAATAACAAATTTTCACATTGTATAAAAATATATATGGTTCTGGTATATAAATATATATTACTGTCTCCCAAAAGTAAGAACGATTTTCAATTTAAAATCCCCGGGGCTTATGGAATTTCAATTTTTTTTTCTGTTTTAGATTGTTGGCACTGTGCTTGACAGGTGCATGAAATGTGACTTCAAAATAGTTAGTGTTTGAGTTACGCTTGGCTTTGTGAGACGCTAAAACTGATTCCGGCGATATTTGAAATGCCCGAATTAATTGAGCAAAGAAGATTTTATTTGCGGAAACATATAGAATGTTGCAGAAGGCATTCGGTGAGCATTCCTATATCGGAACGAAATGTTCAGAAGTGATATAAACAGTTCAAAGAGGGCAGAGAACGCGTTGAAGACGAAGAGCCCACTGGTCATCCATCAACCTCAATCGACGAAGCTCACGTCCAAAAAATTAAAGATTTGGTGCTTGAAAACCATCGATTTACAATTAGAGTCCTTGCTTATGATGTTGGAATTTCAAAAGGAACGGTCAATTCCATTTTGGGCCTCAAACGCCAAAAGTAAGACAGATCGCGAATTGGTTCCGAAATCACTGAATGCACCAGCTCACACTGCATTGATTCTTTGTGGCTTTTTCATTAAAAATGAAACACATATAGTTCCACAACTATCGTATTTCGCCTCCTGAGACTTCTGGCTATTTCCTAAACTCAAAAGACCACTCCGGGAACACCGTTTTGAGTCGATTGAAAAGATTCAATGTTAATCACCGCGCTCTTTGAAGGCCATCCCTGCAGATGACTTTTTAGCATGCTTTGAGGATTGGAAAAAACGTTGGCTCAAGTGCATTGTGTACGGAGGGGATTACTTTGAAGGCGATGAAATAAATTTGGAAAGTAAATAAAGAGTGTTTGAAAAAAAATAACTTTACTTACTTTTTGCTTACCTACTTACTTTTTGGGCACAGTAGTACATGTTAAGAAATTTAGATATATATATATATGTTTTTATGCAATCAGAGCAGTTTGATAGATAGTATGTTAACTGCTAGATGTTATAATCGAAGAATAGACAGTTTCCATTTAGATGCAGGAGACGGGCACGGTAAATCAGTAAACTAGAAAGCTATTTCATTGAATTTGAGGATGAAGATGCCATAACATAAATACCACTCTTCATGTTCGTTCCACTTTATTGTGTCAATAAGCAGATGTCCCCAGATGCAGATGTGTCAATAAGTCCCCTCTCCTGATAGATCTCGGACTGAGATTTTTCAAGGAAGGATATATATATACATATATATAAATAAAATATTTATTAGTATTATAAAAATAAAATGAAGTAATAAAATTTAATAAAATAATAAAATATTTATAAAAAGGCTAATATTAAAAAAAAACAATATTATGAATAAAATACGAAGAAAACTATGAATGTTGTTTTTCTAATTATGATTTTTTTATACACAACACAAATAGATAAATATTTAATCTCATTTTATTTTCGTTGAATTTGTTTCTTTAATAACCTGAACAGAAAAGACGTTAATAATTACAAACGAAGCTGTCAAGAAGTCAATTTATTATTTATACATTGTGAAATAATTGACTAATTACTAATTGAATATTTAATTAAATTAATAATAATTTGATTACTAATTTAATTAAAACTTTGAACTAATTACTCGAATTTTCATTACTAATTAAAAAATTATAATATTTAAAACAATTTGAAACTAAATTATAAAAGTAAATATGAAATTGTTTGGAAAACTTCTAAAGGATTGATACAGATTTGATAATGTTTTTAATGTTGAAACTTATATTTATTTTATCAATTTTTGCAAAAAATAAGGGAATATTTATGGTCAGTTATAAATACCTTTTTTTAATTTACTGATAGATTTCTTATGCATCAGGAATCTCTGAATTCCTAGAAGTATCAGCAACCATGACTTCATTTGTATTTTAATGGGGAATACAATTTACCTTAGATATTCTGAATTATTGAACATCAGAATTCGTTGTAAAACATAGCGTCGCTTTTAATTCACAAACTGCTTATATTATAAAAAAATATATTTTCTAATAATTATAAGTAATTGCATCCTATTCTGCATTACATTAGTATCATAATAAATCTATCCTTCTTGTAAAACAAATACAATTCCTCGAGTATATTTCGATGTAAAATGCGTATAAAGCTTTTGTTTATTTTGCAAAGCTTTGATTTCATTTGAATAATATATAAGACTGATTCCATGCCAAATAATAATAATAATAATAATAATAAATTCGTAAAACCTTCTTTTAAATGACATTGTGCTACAAATTATAAATGATTTGTATTTATTTAAACATTTTAATATACACTCAAGTGCCAAAACATTATGACCACCCCCACATTTTGCAATGAACTCGTCTGGATGACGTGGAAGGCACGTGATCAGGTGGAAGTGGTATTTAACTGCTGCTGGAGAGTCTGAAGAATCATTATTTCACCTACTTCTGTGTGTGATGGAAAAAGCTGTGGGCCAACTAGTTATTGACAGGTGGTCATAATGTTTTGGCTCTTGAGTGTATTATCGTCATAATATCAAAGATATAAATGCCTAATATTTCATTCTTATTTAAAGATAAAATACTCTAATTATTATATATGAGTTAAAAATTTGATAATATATTTTATTCATAAAAACGATCATTCTGGAGCTGGTTGCTTAATAAGGGCACTGAATTTAAACATCAATATAAAGGGTAATTCGATTTTTTAAATGAAATAAAACATATACATTTTGCTTCTATGCCTATCTTCCCTTTGCAAGTAATTATTTCAAATTAATAATAATAATAAAATATTTTCATGTATTTCTTCAGAAATATTTTTGTTCAAATATTTTCCTCAAAAAAAAAAAAAAAAAAAAAAACTATCGAATAAATTCTCCTTCTTTATTTTTAATTGTCATAATAGATAATTATTTATTTAAATAGAAAATAAGAACATTTTAGATAATAATTGCTTCCATATAATTTTTTTTTTTATAAACGAATTTTTCCTAAATGTTTAATAACTTTAATTAAATAAAATATTCAGAACGAGTTAAAATTTAATTATAAGTTCTAATACATAATTAGTAATATAAATATATTAAATTTACGTACTTGGAATTAATTGATAATATTATAAAATTAGTTTCTGGAAAAATTAAATTAATCAATACAAAACAACATATTCATATTTTGTTGATTTAATTCAGGATATTCTGATTTTATTTTGTGGATATAATATATTTATTATTCATAATCAGAAATTTGCTAATAATAAAATCAATTCTAATACGTTTGTTTCATAAGTACTCACAAATTAATTTTTTTTTAATTTTTTATCTTAATGGATATTATTTAATTTAAATATATAATATTTTTTTCAGTTACATATTAGCAGAACTGATATTAAAATTCAAATTTTTATTAGTTTTTCTTTAATTGAGTTATTAATCACGTTAGATATATTCTGATTAACAATGTGAAAGTTACTTAATTACGATTTTTACGAAAGGCTACGAATTCTGCTGCCATGTAATATTTTCCAGAAAGTTCCATAGATTCTTTTTATACATTGTTGGATATATTTTTCTACATATAAACATTCCAAAGACAGAGGAGGTTGAAAAACATTGCTTCAGAATGAGCTTTCACGGGATAATACATTGCATTTGTTTACAGTATAGAACCCCCCCCGACCCTCCCTGACAACCTGGCTGTCGAAATTAGACGCTTACACAATCACCATCGAGTGTCTCGGTATCCAACAGCAGTGACGCCATCAAAATATATCTCATATATTTCCTTTTTGCACACCTGTCTGCAAAATTTGTTTTTAACTTGAAATCTTACGAAATGTAAGCCCAATAAATTTTTCTTTCAAGAAAAACTGATCTACAAAATTTAAATAAACACTCAAAATCCTTAAATATGGTACAGCCATCTGTCGACGGTTATAATCAATAC
Organism: Caerostris darwini; assembly: GCA_021605075.1. Taxonomy (NCBI): domain Eukaryota; kingdom Metazoa; phylum Arthropoda; class Arachnida; order Araneae; family Araneidae; genus Caerostris; species Caerostris darwini. Next base: position 12,778 of record BPLQ01007772.1, read on the forward strand.
AAAAAGGGATTAGTCAAGAAACGAATATTTTTATATTGATTATCTAAACGATATTTCTAATCAAAAGATCAGGAAGTTAACCAAGCATTTTATATTTTAATATGTAAGTAAAAGAAAATAAAGAATAATCTTTATTACAAATTATTATTTATCATTACAGGAAAAGACGAAAGAAATTTTTTTTAATACCAGCTTTCGGATAGAAACCGAACTTTGCACTGTTCCAATTAAAAATACGAAATTGAAACTGTACTTTCTTTAGTGAAATTTCATTAGCATTAACAGATAAATTGAATGTGACTTGTTTAACTACATCTCAAGTGTGTGGTTATTAATCAATCCAGAGAAAAGAATGACGCATTATTTTTTCTTTTCATCCCTTTGCAAACTGCGATATGCTTTTAAACATCGACGTGTAGTGTGCAGGTTATATCTGGTGTTGTTGGGTTGAGAAAACACAGGTTTGAGAATTCACATCTTTATTTACACACGCACAAAACACCACACATATACAATTAACGACAGACAATGTTTTACAAATTTAATGGCATATAAACATAGATTCGTGGAAGGACTACACTTCATAAACCGAATATCCGATACTCAGGTACGTGCAGGGTGAGCGAAAGATACTTCCTCTCTGTGTGAGAGCCTGTAGGGCAACTAATGCGCCAGCGTATGCTAAATATATTTCCTCTCTGGATGAGAGACTACAAACTAAATGTTTCTCAGCAGGAACGAAGATTGAGCTGTACTTCCTTTCGAGTGAGAGTCCCGAAGCCTATTGATAATTTCTTCTGAACGCCAAGGGGAAGGTCATGGCAGGGCGTAGGAGGTAGCACTGTTACAGACAAAAATCGCGTTATTTCTCCTAATGCTGTACAATTTTTAAAAAATCTGCTGAGTATGATTATCAGAAAGAATCACGGAAAAGCTCCGAAATAAAAAATAGAAAAATAATAATAAAATAAATAAAAAAAACTACAGCATTAATAATATATCGTTGTTCTATAATGAAAACCTTTTCAATAAGCATATTCTTCAAATAATTTTGCCTGAAGAAATAGCACAAGAAATCAAATTAACAAATTAATGGTTTTTTCAAATTACCTAGTTACAAAAATGACTATAAAGATAATTCAATATTATTTTTTAAAATAAAATTCCTCGAAATATTGAAAATTTTTGTAATGCTTAAAAATCTTTATTAATCCTTAGAAAATCCTTATTTAACCTGTTTTAAAACTAAGTTATTTCAAATAGTAAATACGAGGGCAACTCTGAAATTTTTGAGTGGCAGACGACAAAGTCAGGAAAAAAAAATATTCGTTAAATTTGTAAATTTGAACTCTTTTGACCGCAAACGATAATTTGTGGCCACAATTGCAATTTAGCAGTGGTAGAATAGATTTTGGAAGAAAAGAAAATGGAATTGACGCGAGAGCATTATCGCACTATGACTTACTATGAATTTAAAGTGGGGTTAAATCAAGAAGAATGCCTTTAACGCCTCCAACTAGCATATGGAGACGAAGCTCCATCTCGTGCTACGGTATTTAGATGGTTTACAGAATTTTGTAGGGGTCGTAGTTCTCTGCTGGATCAAGCACACTCAGGAAGTCCTTCACCAGCTGTAGCTCTAGAAAATGTGTCGGCCATACGAAAATGCTAGTAGTTGATAATTGTTGCACTTACCAAATGACACAGAAGAAACTTAACATTGATCCTCAGCTATACATAAAATTATTCATGAAGAACTGCATATGAAAAAATTAGTTTAAAAATAGTTTGTCGACTCTGTAGTCCCATAATTTAACAGAACACCAAAAACGGAGCGTGTCAAAATCAGCAAAGAAACCATAAATTACTTAACGATGGTGGACCCCGCCTTATTTCTAAAATCATAACTGGTGATGAAACTCATATAGATTTTTTTGACTTTCTAACACGACAAGAAAGTAAAGTATGGGTTTTTGAAGATGACCCCAAACCAATAATGGTGAAAAGACAACGAGCAATGAAAAAAGTAATGTTTGCCGTTTTCTTCAGAAGTACGGGACTGGTCAAAGCTATCAAGCTGGAGGGACAGAAGACAGTCACAGCTACCTGGTACTAAGTGTCTTCCAGAAATTCTTCAAGATGTGAATGTAAGGGGACTCATGCCTCACCATGATAATGCATCTTCGCATACGGTAAGATCGACAGTCGAATTTCTTAAACAAAAACACATCAAAGTGATAGAGCATCCACTCCATTCCCCTGATCTCCATGTGTGACTTTTGGCTTTTTTTTAATCTCAAGAAAAATTTACGTGGTCGCCGTTTTCATTCCGAAGATGAGATTGATGACGATATAAAATCATATTTTTCATAAATTTCAAGAAATGGATGGCGTGAAGCATTTAATCTTTAGAAAACTCGTCTGCAGATGTGCATTGATGTTGAAGCTCTTAAGCTTGAACAACTCTTAAGTTGAAGCTTTTGAACACTCTTAAAATTTGGTAAGTTAAACTTGTACCATTTAGCCGTATCTCAAAAATTTCAGACTAACCCACGTATCTATGTAATTTACCGTATGGATCTATCAACAGCAACAGCATAACTTTAATGAAATCGGAAAAATCGGTTAGGCATAGCCCTTTGATGCTTCTTAATCTGGGTATTTTTATAATTAATTAATTAAAGTGTTAGCTTCTGTGCCCAAAAAGTAAGACCAATTTTTTTCCAAAAACTCTTTATTCATCCAAATTTATTTCATCACCTTCAAATGCACTTATGCCAACTTTTTCAAAGCGCGCAGAGATTCAGGTTGAATCTCGTCTGTCAACTCAAAAGGTGTCTCCAGAGTGGTCTTTTGTGTTTAGGGAATAGCCAGAAGTGCGAAATACGATAGTTGTGGAATATATGGGTTTAATTTTTAATGTAAAAGTCACAAAGAATCAATGCAGTGTGAGCTGGAGCATTCAGTGTTTTCGATACCAATCGAGATTTGACGCGTTTGATGCCCAAAATGGAATTGACAGACCCTTTTAAAATTCCAACATCATCACCAAGATCTCTAATTGTAAATCGATGGTTTGCAAGCACCAAATCTTTAATTTCTTGGACGTGAACTTCGTCGGTTGAGGTTGACGGTAGACCAGAGGGCTCTTCGTCTTCAACGCTTTGTCTGCCGGAACTGATTATACCGCTTCTAAACACTTCTTTCCGATATAAGAATGCTCATTGAATGCTTTCTGCAACATTCTATACGTTTCCGCAAATAAAATTTAATGCAAGTTCTTTGCTCAATGAATTCAGACATTTCAAAAATCGGCGGAATCAGTTTTAGCGTCTCACAAAGTTAAGCGTAACTCAAATACTAATGAACATTTTGACGTCAAATTTCCAACAGATATCAGGGACAGTGCCAGTGCCAGCATAGTAAAAAGGAAATATATTGGAAATTCCATAAGCCCCAGGAATTCTAAAGTGAAAATTGGTCTTACATTTTGGACACAGTAGTATATATGTATATATAGGAAAACGAATAGCATAATTTATGTCAGTTAAATTTTATTCATTTTAATTTTCATCCATAAAAACTTAGTTTAATTTTTTTCTATCATCTCTTAGTAAATTTAACATTCAACATACAAATTAATTAGAAGTAAAAAGTTTTTTACACTATTCAGTAACTTTTAAAATTATTTCGGCAAAAATCAACAAACTAGCAAATTTTAAAAAATTTGCCTCCGAAACACTTACAACACTTTTTTTTTTTTTTTTTTTAGTATAAATTTCAAATCAACATGATTGATTGGATACTTGTTATGTATAAACTCTTTTTTTCTTAATTAATATGCAAATTAATTAATAACTTAAGAATGCGTTATACCTTTTCTACAATAGCCCAAATTTTAATACATAACTCGAAAAAAAATATAAATTGTTTCACGATTTTAGAAATGTTTATGAGGTTGAAATTTACTTTTGTGCTTTACTAAACTTAAACTATGGCCTATGAATGGAAAAAAAATCAGTTGTAAAAAATGTTTCTTCCATATGAACTTGTATTGTAACCATAAAATATGTTTTCCGGCATTTTGTTCAAATATAATGAATTTTTCCAACTTGTTACTATCACGTGACATAAATTTTCATATCCAAATATCTCTCAAAAATGCTCTTATTGCAAAGGGTAAAGTAATGACATATTACAATCAATAAAAAATATAAAAGTTGCATATAAGACGATTTTTAGATGGAAATACTTCTTACCAGAAAAATAAAAAGTGTCCTTTGTATAGTAAATACCTGGAAATTAGAAGTTTAATTGTATATTTTATTCTATACACTAAATTTCGATTTTTTTAATTAGTATTGTTCGAAAGGTAATGATTGTTTTTTCTTTTTTTAGTTGATAAAAGGAATCACAAAATTTTATAGTTCAAGTTTGCTAATACTGCGGTTTAAAGACCGGAAAGTATTCGTTACTCAAATCGCTAAAAAGTTTTCTTCAAAATATAATTTTTCAGATAAATTAAAATAATTTGCTAATCACGTTGCTCTCAACCTTTGCATTGATTCAAAAATTTAACATTTATATTTTAAAATGGTTAATAAACAAATGAAATCAAAGACATGAGATATAATTTTTAAAAAAGCTAATTATTCGACCATGGTTCCTTAGTTTTCATTTCTCTACTGGAAATAAAATCCGCATGTTAAAACTAAATTGCAAACTCATTGAGCATTTTTAGATTTATGAACTATATTAATAGAAGAGGAGAAGAAGAATAAAAAAAGAGTTTAGAAAAGCTAAATGTGTTTTGGTTTTTCGTCTGAATCTTCACGAAGCTTTTAGTATGCTTTGGGACTCCAGACTAGTTCTGGTCTTGGAGGAGATACGTGCACCTATGCGAAATTTTAATATTACGAATAACTGGTGCATTGTACTTTAAAATGCATTAATTTAAATTTAAATTAATATTTTCGGCAATTTTTTTAGAAGAGAAATAATTTTATTTTATATAATTTATTCATATGACAGAAAAAAAGGAAATATGAATAAATAAATAAAGTTCAACATTAATAAATTTAAATCAAATGGAAATATTTTTTACAAAGAGGAAACAAAAAAATCAAAATTTATTTTTGTTTACGAGCACAAATTATAGCTGTAAATTTTTGGTATATACAGTTACAAATTTTAAAACTATGTCTTTAATATTTCGGAAGTTATTCGGGTTTTCATTGACCATGACAGAAATTTAATGGGACTTCTGTCTGAAAACAACCCTTTAAACTTGTTGGTGTGGCATTTCTTCCATTGTTGTCACAGTCCGAAGATTATTATATTAATAGAAGAAATATTTATAAATATTAAATTATTTTATTCTTGTTGATAAGTAAGGTTTAAAGGAAATGCAATTGTAACAGTCTTGGACTGTTTTTGTTTACACTGTGAATACATTATCCTTTAAAGTTTGTTCTCAGTTTTTTGTGTAAAATTTATTCAAAACAATGATCTGTTACTGAAAATATATCTTTTTATCCTTTAACTTAGTGTTTAATTAAAATATTTCGATTAGTCATTTAATGAAAGCAATTTCTTTTGTTTATTTTGTATTTGAAGCCATGGGGATCAAATGCAAACAATAATTTTTAAATCCTTCCAACTATCCTTCCAAATCTTTCAGATGTTCTACACAAGAATTTGATTTTAATAATATACCTCAGAAAACAAAAGTTGTAAGTATAATTATAAATGTGAATCATTTGTTGTTAGAATGGATGAAAAAAAGTCCAGTAAGGAAGGTTTTTGTTGTGAAGGCCTTCAGTAGCCATAATAGAGGAAGACCAAAACTACTGTGACTTGATTCAGTTGAATTCAGACTTTAAAGTGATAGGGGTGAAAAATTGGCAGACTAAAGCAAAAAATAAGCTGATCTGGAGGAGACTTTAACAGATGGCCTTAGCCTATCCTGAGCTGTTGAGTCAAATATGATGATGAAACTTGAATAATTACATAAGTGTAATTCAAATTGTTTGCAAATCTGATATACAGACCGCATAAAATTTTTATGAGTTATTTTATGCGGAAAATATGATTTTTGCCACAAGCTAAAAGTTGTATGTGATGTATGTCGACAACTGAAAAGAAAGATACACATTAAAAAAAGGATTATATTCAAAGCATTAAGTTAATGTAAGTATGTAAAATCTGCCCCGGAAATTCATAAGAAAATTGTATATGATAAGAAGGCCATAAAATTTCTGTCGTTAGTGAATCATGCATGATTTTTAAGTTTAATGGAAACAGAAGCAGCTTACAAGTTACAGGCAAGATTATAAAAAATAATTTCACGATACACATCCCTTTGAAAGAAGAAACTATTAAAAAGCTCACACGATATTATTAGAATGCTGTTCTTCGAAATAAGGGGTTACAAATTCAATGAAAACTGTCAGATATGCATAAGAGTTCTACAAATACCAAACCGCAATATAATAAATGTCTTTCTGGGTGCTGTGGTGTTTTATGAAGTTGCATTAGCGGTTCTTATCAAGCAGCAATATAAAGTAGTGAAACACCTGGCCCACACAGAAATAGGATAAAAACATCAGCGAAATTTATTTTCAAGACATATGCCAATCTCTCAAAGATTGGCATCAGATGAACTTAACGCTCTGTGAGACCTGACGTAGAATTTAAATGAAGACGAATAATCGGAAGAGATTTCTGTTTCGTTCTGCCCCCCCGCAGTGTTCAGTTTTGTGATTGATGCAGTTTAAGAATTCATCTAGAAACTTTCAAATCATTATATAGTAAAAATATTATTTTTTTTTGAGGTCAATCAAGGTACTTAGCAATGTGGAGAGATTATAGGCGTGTTTATCAAAGTTACTATGATATATGCGTCGGTACGAGAAAATTGTAACTTACAAATAAACGTAGAGAATTATCTAATTTTAAAAAGAAAAGGCTTAAATGTAAGCTTAGGTTTTTTGAATAATTAATTTATATTTTGAAATTTTCTCAATATGTGATTGCAAATTATTTCCCAAATAAAAAGTATAACGTAGATTTTTCTCGTTCTCCATTTTTCGATCGTGTTTGAAAATTTAAATTTTGGTAATTAAGGGAAATTGTATATGATAATTTAATTACCAAAATTCATTACCTTAATTACCAAAATTTAAATTCTGGTAATTAAGTACATGTATGAAGTATTTCATGGTGTAATCAATATTATTATATTATTTATTATTTGATATTATTTTTCATTTAATTTTAAATAAATTTATTATAAGTTTTTTTCCCACGAATTATTTTACTGACTTGTATTTAAAACACCTTAAATATATTTTTTAATAAATATTTTTATATGAAATGTTTTATATATATGTTTCAAATTATACAACGCTGTTTTGTATAACAATTCTGCAGATATCATACTTCAACATAATAAACATCTTTTTGTAAAAGATTATTATTATTTTTATCGAAGGCAGTATTAGAAACCGGTGAAATACTTGGTCCACCTAGAACTTATATATGGAAGTCCATCAATGAATATTTGTCAAAAATTATGCCAATTTTTCAAAATAAAATTTACAGAACGCTGTGTGATATACCTGATACAGAATTCAAATGAAGTTCTCTATAATGTGATATGAAGCAAGTATCGAATAATGCTTCTGCTTTGCACTACCGTGTTAAAATTGTTGTATCTGAGGCAGTTTCAGAATTCAATGTAGGAAATTTTAAATTATTGCAAAGTGTACAATCTGAAAAAAATAAACATTTTTTTTTTAAGAGACAGTCAAACGACTTCAAAATGTGGAGAGATCAAAGACGTATTGACTATGGAAAGAAGGAAAATACTATGGTGTATGCATTAATACGAAAAAAAAATTGCACTTGCTAAAAAGCATGGAGAATTACCTAATTTTAAAAAAGATGGACTTACATGTAAGCCTGGGATATTTTTTTATTAATTAAGTCATCTTATAAAACTATGTTAGAATATATGAGTTAGATAAGTATTTCACAAATAAAAAGTGTAGAGCAAATTTTTTCTCGTTTGCCAATTTTTGATATAATATTTTGGACAGAAAAATTATTAATTTTTGGCATTTAAATTATATATGCACGTGTGTGAAGCATTTTATTCTTTAATAAATGTGACAGATAATGTTTTACATTTGATTTCAAATAAATTTTTAGTCAAATATAAGTTGTTGTTTTTTTCAGAGATTTATTTTTATCAATCTTTATTTATTATTATTATTTTTTCATTTACTGACTTAAGTTTAAAACAAAACAAGATATTTTGCATTAAAGATATGTTTATAAAATTTATTATTTAATTATAAAATAAACTATACTATACATAATGTACAAAATTTTCACTTCTGTTTCTTTAATTTGTATAGGATTGCAGTTTAAAAGATTCTATTTCACAAATGCAAATGATTCTACTTCACAATGCTTCTTTTTCTCCATGTTAATTTTTTGTTTACACACATATTTTGAAAATCTTGTAATTTTCTTGTACATGAGGTTAAAGATTTACAATTAATTTTACATGTTCTTTTCACTATATATCGCAGCAAAGAAATTTTATAAATCTAACTTCAGATGTATTTAAATATATATCAATAATTTTGTATAATAGAATTTAGTACATGTAAAAAAAAAAAGTAAACATTTCAATGTTTAGAAACGTTTCTGAGAATTAAACATTTATAACTTTTTTTTCAATTTTTTATCTTTTGATTTTAATAAAATGTGCAGGTTATTTTTTTAAATGTGATTTTAAAAGAACATAGAAATGCAATACAGTCACAACTTATATCACCATTCAAAAAATAAAAAAAATTATTCAGAATGTGTCGTAATCCCTTAATATTCAATAAAAAAACATTTTTTTAGAAACATTTCAATAAAATATTTATTTATTTTCATTTTTAAATAATATATTTTTATATGTTCATAAAATAAATATTTTATTAAATTTTGTAAATAAAATATTCTTTTAATAAAGCATTTCCTTTTTTATTAAAATTTTTCATTTGAGTATTTTGATTTACAGATGTTATTTTAATATTCAAATATTGTTTTATTACTTGAAATCAAAATGTAAAAAAAGTTGTGCAAAACCATTAAAATATATAATGTCTATATTACGATAATGACTTCATAAACGTAAAGAAAACCCTACTGTCTCAGATATCTTGATGAGTATAAGTAGTCAATTATAGTGCGACTTGGACGAAATACACAACAAGTGAATATTAGAATAATTTTATTCACATTCACTGTTCTAAATTTTATACTATAAGAAATATAATGTCATGTAATTCATGTCTTAATGTAAAATTTATACTTTTTTTTCAAACAAACAATCTTTTGACAAATAATCCATCAAAATTGTATAAGAAGGAATATTGTAAATTAATTAATTACGAAACATTTTAAACAATTGAAATTTTTAAAAAATTAAAAAGAATTAATTATTAAATTAAATTCTTAATTTCATGAATTACAAAGTTGATGCATATTACAGGAAAATTTCTACAACTATTACAAAACAATAAAAAATATTTAAGAGTATTTATTACAATAATTAGTTTTAAAAAGTCAACATAAATTATATTATTGTGAGTTGAAATATTTATTCATAACAGAAATATAGATATAAAAGTTAACAAAAGACGATATAAAACAGATAATTACGAATGGAAAAATTAGAAATAATATATATAAATAATAAATTAATATATTATGTTGTTAATAAAATCCTGGCATAGTTCTGTTGCTGCAAATACCAATAAATTCCAAACTTTGCAAATTATAATCTTATATCTCACAGTATGCATCTAGAATGAGAATTTTATTTCTGATTATTATATAAAAAAGTTTTGTAAAAAATTCTTTTGAAAATTAGTTTTAAACTGATTTGAAAAAATGAGGGAGATTTACATAATGATCCCTTCTCATCGATAAATAGTAAATCCCTTCTCATCGATAAATGGCATCAGGATTTATGAACATTTACTGTAGTTACTGCAACTGCAGATCGAAGTCATGCTTGCAATCAGAAATAATAGAATTTGCGGAACTAATGATCTAATTAAAAATAAATGAAATGAGAAATGGAAGAAAAATTTAATTACAGTAATGAAGCAAAAAATTAAAAAATAAGTAAAATTAAATCGAAAAATTAATTGAGATAGCTTGTTGTGAGATTTTGTGTCATTGACAAGTGTGTTTGTAAAGCAATGTCCAGAGGAGAATTAGATACAGTGGCAAATTAATTCATTAGAGCACAAAGTAATGAAAAATTAAAGTAAATTTAGTAATTTAAATTCTGAGGATCGAAATAAATCAATCAAAGAAATCAAAAGGAAGTCCTACGATAGTAAGTAATGCTTAGGAGTTCATCAATAATATGGACCATTATGTTGGTCTAGATATTTTCAAAACATTTCAGAACGTTTCAACATTCTCTAGAACATTTCAAAAAAATCCTGAATGTGCCTCAGAATGAATTTATTTTATTATAAAAATACAATGATTCCCAAAACACCTGAAAAATTTTAATATTGGCATGCTTTATTACTGTAAAAAACAGTTGCATTGTCCTACTTAATTCAAACATATTTATATTGTAGAACATTTGTGACTCTTTCTTTCAAATGAAAGAGATCATTGATTTCTATTATATTTGCAAAAGATGCCCTGTATTTATAAACAGTATATACATCTACCATGTTATGTTTATGAATATTTATCAATACAATAATGTTTATAAATGCAGGGCATCTCTTGCAAATATGCTAGAAATCGATGGACTTGATGCCTTTACTCTTTCATTTAATATGCTTCAAAGGGATTAGTGAAGCAAATTAATGATAGAATAGGTTTAACATTTGTGATTGTTTTTAATAGATTTCGAATTGTGCGAGTGCCCCAGTGACAGAACACTTATGTAGTATCCAATATGTCAAGCATGTAAATACAGTTGAGAAATTTTAGTAGAATTCAACAATTCAAAGTATCAACTCTTTTATTGATAATTAAGTTAAGGAAGCACTAAAATGGAAATCAACGCTGCAATGGGGCTATCTCTAATTGGGAAGTGAAATGTAATCATGACATAATCAATGACTGGGATTCTGAAGATCTACCATTGTCTAAAGAGATTTTGTAACAAAAAGTTTTTTACAACTATTATACCTAATATTAACTACAAACATTTCTCTAGCAAGTTTTTTTAACACATCTCCTAAGTGGGCATGGGAACTTTAAAGTTTATCTCCACCGACTACAATGCGATTACATCAGCCTCTGTAGTTGGGAACAAGATGAGCATCACAAATATTTGCACCTGTATTACTGTTTCCTTTAAAAGTGTACAATATTCTGGTTTTCTGGCAACAAATTAAATTCTGATTCAGCGTAATATTTTTCTTTTTTTTTTAGAGAGCGGGGGGATTTTCTTCTCTTTCTAAGCCCCCTCCGAAAAAGAAAAGCATAGAAGGCAAGAACAGCAATAAGCCACTGAAAAGAACTTTCGATCGACACAATGGTAGCTGTTTGTATTACTCACATCAGTAAACAATTTGCAATCAGGCAAAACAACGATGTTTGAAAAGGGGTGGCTGTTTTGATTGTGGAAAAATAAGCCTATATTTATTTCAGATGCTTATCATCGGTATTCGAAAACTATCTTGCGCATCTATAAAGATATCTAAATTGAAGGAAATATTTTTTTTTCTAAAAGAAGATATGGAATTTCAAAGAGATCGATTGAATGACTAGGATAAGACCTTTCAGAACAATTAGTAATTTTTACATAAAATGTTCTTCAAATTACTGTCGTCATTGAAATTTTCAAGTGTTATAAATTTGAATGATGACAAATTATTGAAAAATATTGGAAAAAATATTGAAAGTATTTGAAAATATTTCTCAAAGTGATTTCAAACAATTCAACAAAAAAAAGCCATTACACTTAACACTATACAACACAAAATTATATAAGAATTTAAAAATAAATGAAACAGGAAATAATTAGGGTTTTCTTTTTTAGATTCATGTACTGAATGGATAAATTAAACTTTTGTTTTAACAAAGATCCTCAAATAAAAGAAACAAGTTATAAAACCATATCTAGTGGCCTTGTTTGTTAACATTCCACATTTTGCTAAGATTTTCAGTCTCTAAAAGCAGAAAAAAGTTTTAAAAATACAAAGAAGTAAGAAGTAGATTTTTAAAAAAACAAAGAAGTAAGATATTTTTTAATTTATGCTAATAGAAATTAATCACTATAAAAGATATTATTTCTAAAAAATCGAATGCATTGCTATATCTTAATTAAATTTACGGAGAAATTTAAGGAAATTAAGAATTAAGAATTTGAAAGAAAAAAATTAAGAATTTCTTCAGATTTATGATAAATTCCCGAAAATTACCGTAAAATAATGATTTGATTTTTTTATCATTTTTGTAGTTAATACTTGAATATTTTTCAAAAAATGCTCTGGAGTTACTTTTAATATATTGTTGTCAATGTTATTATTGTAAAACGTATAGAATGCGAAATGTGTGCGGAAACGTATAGAATACTGCAGAAGGCATTCGGTGAGCATTCCTATATCAGAAAGAAATGTTTAGAAATGCTATAAACAGCTCAATGAGGTCAGGCAAAGCGTTGAAGACAAAGAGCCCTCTGGTAGACCATCCAATCGATTTCTTGGTGCTTGCAAAAAGTCGATTTACAATTAGAGACCTTACTGATGATGTTGGAATTTCAAAAGGATGGATCAATTTCATTTCGTACCTCAAACGCGTCAAATCTCGATTGGTACCGAAAGCATTGAATGCGCCATCTCCCACTTCATTGATTTTTCGTGACTTTTTCGCCAAAAATGAAACCCATATTGTTCCACAACCACCGTACGACTTCTGGCTATTCCCTAAACTCAAAAGACCACTCCGCGAACACCGTTTTGAGTCGATTGAAGAGATTCAACGTGAATAGCCGTGCGTTTTGAAGGTCATCTATGCCGATTACTTTTTAGCATGATTAAGGATTGGAAAAAAAGTTGGCATAAGTGCATTGTGTCCGGAGGCGATGAAATAACGAACTTTGAAGGCGATGAAATAAATTTGAAGAATAAATAAAGAGTTTTTGAAAAAAAAAATAATTGGTCTTACTTTTAGGGCATAGTAGTATTTTATGTGCCAAACTTAATAAAAGGAAATTCTTGATCTTGATTTTTTTTAAATATGTCATCACCAAAACTAAATTAGACTTTCTTCAAATTATTTCATAAGGCAATAATGTAAGATTAAGGAACATATTTTTTAAGGAAATATAGTTATAATAAATATGAGTTTAGTCAATAAAGTGATGTTAAATCCCAAATTATATAAGAAAAAGAACCAAGATTTATTTCTTTCAAAACTATATATTTACAAATTTATATTTCTGACTTTATTAATTATATTTTTTATTAAATTTTGTATTTCTATGAGTGACTAAGAAAATACATTCAGAAGTTCTTTATGGAATTCTGTTGATTTGAAAACAGTGTTAAATAATTTTTTGAATAAAATTAAAATTCAATAAATAATTGCATTTAAAATTAAACTAATTTAACGAAATATTACAAAAAATATGATTTTCATGTCGTTAATTTAATAGAAAATAATTATTGCTTATGAAATAAATTATTGAAAATATATTATCTCCTTTTTTGGAAATAAAGAATCAGAGGTAAAATCATTTCAATTTGCAAAATAATTATGTATATTATTTCATTGCTCGTTAACTATAATTAAAGTAATTTAAAATTAATCAATTACTAAACCTGCCAGGATGTTGAATCTAAATTTTTCCCAGGTTGATCTTTCAATATATGTTATAAGTCTTCAATAAAATACCATATTCATTTGGAAGTTTGCACAAACACACTTCAGCCAATGTCATCCATAGTCTCTTTATAGTTTCAAAGTATGGTTTATCTGTAATGTTTTGATTAAATTTTTGTTCTTCGAAACATTCAAAATACCTGCATACCGGCATTTTGTGACATTTTGTATAAAATTCTACAGTGATCTTTGAAAATAATAATGAGGAATTAGCGTAATGTTATGATGGATTATTGTAATATACGCAAACAATGGTTTTTCAACAATATTTATTTCTCTAACATTTTGATTAAATTGTCACATGCGATGAACAAATTTTTTTTCTCATCATATTCTTCTATGCAAATTTTTATTTATCTACAGTTAACAACAATTATATGCTAAAACTATGATGGGTAAAGCATTTTGAAGATCCATTTGAAAACTGATGAACCCTGCAATAGAAGACACTGCATAAAAATAGAATACATATCAATAAAATAAGGTTTAATTGCAATTTACCTTATATAAAATATAAAGTAAGAGAAATTTTTAAAATCTAAGTACTTCTTTCAGAGGTATACATAAACATAAAATCAGTTGCTTACAGTGAGTGTAAAAAAATATTGATACACCTTTATTTGTATGTATTTATAAAGTGCTTGAAATATTTCTTGAAATAAAATTGTTAACCAAAATTAGCATACATATATTGTTATTTTAATAATTTAATAATAATATATAATTATTGTAATTTTATATTTTGTTATAGTTAAAACAAATCAATCTTTTGCATATTTAGAACAAAAAAAAACCTTAACTTAACTATTTAACTACACTACTGGCCATTAAAATTGCTACACCAGGAAGAAATACAGATAACCAAAGGAAATTTATTGGACAAATATATTATACTGGAAGTAACAAGTGATTAAATTTTCAAGAAATTTGGGTGCAGAGATCCGCAGAAATCAGTATCCAGAACAACCACTTCTGACAGTAATAACAGCACGTAGTATGTCATGGGAATTGAGTCAAACAGAGATTGGATGGCATGTACAGATACACATGGCCATGCAGATTCAACATGATGCTACAACTCATCAACCGTAGTGTATGGTGACGAGCCAGTCGCTCGGCAACCATGGACCAGACGTTTTCTATTGGCGGGAGAACTGATGAACGTTCAGGCCAGGGCAACAGCCGAACATTTTCCGTATCAAGGAAGGTCCGTACAATACCGGCAACATGCGATCGTGCATAATCCTGTTGAAACATAGGGTTTCGTAGGTCTCGATTAAAGATTAGAGCCACGGGTTGTAATACACCAGAAATGTAACGTGCACTGTTCAAAGGCCGTCAATGCGAACAAGAGATGACCGAGACGTGTATGTAACAACACCCCATACCATTACGCCAAGTAATGGTCCAGTATAACGATGACGAATGCAGCTGCTAATGTTCGTTCACCACGAGGCCGCCAAACACGGATGCGACCATTTTGATGCTGTAAACAGAACTTGGATACATCTGAAAAAATGACGTCTCGCTCTTCGTACGCCCAGATTCATCGTTGATCACACCATTGAAGACATTCCTGTCTGTGATGCAGCGTCAAGGGTAACAGCAGCCATGGTCTCCGAGTTGAAAGTCGACGCTGCTGCAAATATCGTGTTCGCAACTGTTCGTTTAATTTTCTCGTCTGTAGTATGTCGCCTCAATGGTGTATCAATTTTAATGGCCAGTAGTGTAACATTGTAAAATAATATTTTCACAGTCAAAATAATTTACAAACGTTTTGCAAATAATCTTTTGGCTTTTTAACAGCATGTAATCTACCTGGCATGGAGGCTTCAGTTTAAGAATTGAATTAAAAATATAATTCAATGCTGTTTTGTTTTTTAAAGAACATATATAATTTTTGCTAGAAATGCAGTTCTTCCATACGCTGTTATCTAAAACATCCTAAAAATACTCAGTAGGGTTGATATTTGGTGGTTGTGGAAGAAATTAAAGAAATTTTTGCTTGTTATATAATACTCAAGTCAAAAATTTTAATGTTGCATGTTTAGAGTTATTATAGTGTAAAAATTACAGAATTTGATTGTGGATTAATATATCTATGTAAATATTATGATTCATCAATTATTATGACCACATTTTTCATACCAGATGTATCCATACAACCCCAAACAAGCTCAGTACTATTGTAAGAAAATTCTCTGGAGGCATTTCTGTTTGTTTACCTCTGTACTTTTCTCGCACCATCAAATCCAAAAGCGTAGAACTATCTCTCCTTCAGAAAGATGTTTTTCAAGTATTCCAAATCATGATGCACATTTTTTTGCAAAAACTAAGCGTAGTTTACGACTCTTTTTGGTCACAAAATATTTTCTTCTAGTAACTCGACCGCGGTAACAACTTCTTTGCATGCATTTAGTATTGTAATCATTGATACGTGTATTACAACGTTTTGAAGCTGAACTCCTACTTTATACGCCCTAATCCTCATTTATTTTCAATTGACAAACAATAAATCGTTGAACATAGGAATAAAGTAGAGAGGTTCGATCACCGTAGGCTTGGTTAAGTAGCATTGCGAAATAATCAAATCTGTTAATTTTTGATCCGCTTAAAAAAGATCAAATAAATCAAAATTGAAATTTGATTTGATGTTTTACCTTCTTTAAGAAGTTTTAAAATTGATTTTCTTTTGAAATAGAAATCTCTGAACATTCACTCAGGCACACATCTTTTTTAGATGCACTATATACAAGTACCACGGCTCCCGAGAGACCCAATGATTTTAATCTTTATTTTTTTTTATACTGTCCTTGTTTTCCTTTTCATTCTCAAGGCTACAAATTTCATTATTTCTTGGAAACACTAATTATTCATTGTTGTTATGTGCATGACATACTGGTTGGAATGTTTTTTTCATTTAATTTGTTAGTTTTGTTTATATTTATTATTTAACACATTTCTTAATGTTTTTGATTCGATTTTTTCTTGTATGTCTAACATTCTCATTATTTTGACGTGTTCGCTGTGAGTGGAAACCCATGTTCCAGAAATATTAAACCTAGGGAATCATTCTAAACATAGTTGTGGCTCTTGAATCAGCGACATGATTCTTTGATCTGCATTTCTGGTTCACGGGATCTATATCTATGTTCCTGTCCTAGTGTCTGGAACAGCTTAGGGTTCAACTCATATGACTCTTCCAGACCATCTCACATACGGTCGACGTAATCTTGACCGTATAGACCCATACTAGCAGCTTTGCAGAGATCTGCTTTCCAGGGTTAGGTTTCTAGTGAGATGTGTGGCATCGGTTCAGAGCATTTTTTCAATACTTAGGACAGTACACCTTTACAAATGTATGAGTGTTACGACCTTAGTGTGGCTCAATGATCTTTAACTTCATTCCTTTGTTCTTTCTTCATTTTAGATAGATTTAGATTTCTTCATAGCAGAGAATGCAGACCTTACTCTTATAATCATATTACATGATTGATTATTTATTCCTGCATTTTTTCTATTGTCCCTTTTTCTAATTTTTTTATTATTTATTATCGAATTTTTCATTATGAATTTGCATGAATCTGCATTAATTTCTGCTCTCGTTGTAATTCCTCAGAAATATTTTTAAAAAAATTAATTTAAAAGTGAATTTTTATTTAAGCACATATAACAAAAAGCATCTAAAAATTCATCTCACTTTTAAAGCATTTATAAGCCATAAGCCATGACAGTATTTTTAGTGTATATGAATACTTTTTATGGCTAAGTTCGTTTTTTCCACCTAATTTTTAAATAAAAATTTATAAATATTTTGATAATTACTATAAATTTCCAGGTTAAAATTACTTTTATAATTTCTGTTTTTTGTTTCCATGAAATACGTCCTTTATGAATTATCAAAAGCCTGTTTTTTATAATAAATTGTAACTGCACTATTCTAAACTCCTCTATGCATTTATAAGAAACATATTTTAACTGATATCTATACACTTTGTTTGTATGTGTATTTACTACAACTTTAACTCTTTTAACTCTTAAAAGCCAAATTCTTTTTTTTTATTATTATTTTATCTAAAAATAATAATGGTACAAAATAA
The DNA here is from genome assembly GCA_021605075.1 of Caerostris darwini. Lineage (NCBI taxonomy): Eukaryota > Metazoa > Arthropoda > Arachnida > Araneae > Araneidae > Caerostris > Caerostris darwini. The sequence continues at coordinate 30,804 of BPLQ01007772.1, forward strand.
TAATTAGATCTTTTTAAGTAAATAAAAAAAACTAATTTCTTTAATAGAAATAAAAAATTTTAAATATTTTTAACAAATTATTTTTCAAATAATTTGTACGATGATTGATTATTTTATATTAAATTAATTGGGTTTAATATAAGCAAGCTTTTTTTTTTAAAGTTTCCAAAGTTGAAATTTTCAAATAATCTGAAAGGTAATAATAAACCTTACCTTTGCTTTAATCATTGATGTTATACAATTTTCAATACTTTTCATCAGTAAACTGTAAATTTTGACGTTTTTATGTTAATTGTAACTTATAGATTATGCGCTTATAAAACACATCGAGTGAAATATTAATAGTGAAAATAATAATTATATTCTTCATGTAAATGTCTAAAAAAAACGTTTTCTCGTAATTACTTTGTGATTTTATAATCATTTTTTTTAAAATGTCCATATTTATTTGATTTATTTCGTAGAAGTACGACAATTGCGGTAACCAAATAATGCCAAAACCAAAAATACAAGTTGATAAATTGAATATCGAGAATGTTGATTGAAAATTTTTTTATCGAAATTATTCAAAAATCAAGAAAAAGCTTTTAACTCGGCACATCTTCAGGACTGACCCTGATATTTTTGAATTATATTTTTTCTCATAGTCAAAAAAATTATATTTAAAAACTATAAAAGACTTTCACAGCTGTGGTAGAAGTGTCAATTCACGTCTGTTACTGTTAAACCTGGCGAACTTAATATGTTTATTTATGTGTATTATTTATTTGCTATTTCTAATTAATTGTTATATCTTTTACCGTTATGCCTTACATTTTTTGCCTTTTTAAAAAAGAGATTAATAAAACTGCTTTTCTTGATAGAATTTAGAAATCAATTATTCAACATATATTACGAAACAGAAAAATATTAATTCCCTTTAAAAAATTTCGAATGCAATATTGCTTATGAACTTAAAACTACATCATTTTATCTACAAGCATAACTCAATATACTTTACACAATACAAGTTTTTGCACAGTCGTTATATAAAGATAATTATACATCTTCACAAGCTATAAATTGATGATCAGTTAAACATGAAGATAAATTGATATTTAACTTTTGATTTTAAAATTTCGTGATAAATGAGCATATATTTTTTTATTTTGAATATAATAAATATTTAATATATATTATAAATATATTTTTTTAATTTTGCATGTCACTTTGTAATGTATTAATTGTAGTATGTAAAATAATTGAATGAAAGTTATAAATATATTTATTTTAACCATTTAAAAACTAGAAAGAATTAGATAACTAATAACTTAGAACTAATAACTAATAACTGGAAATAACTAATAAGTAGAAATAACTAATAACTTTTTTAAACTAATGGTAAGAATAAAAAGTTTCCTACTTTTATACAATATTTATTACATCAGCCTTTTCCACCCCATCTGTCATTGCATTTTGATTTGGTCTGTAAAATATTCAAAAAGCCTAATTAAAAATTCAGCAATTTTGTAAATGACATGAAAAATAAAATATTAATAAATAACGCACATTTTATCTCATAAAGTACTTTACGTTACATATTTTTTTAAAGAAATGTTTCCGTTTCTTTTATTATTTTTAGAAAGCTAACATGTATATGACTATTTATCATTTTAAATAATCTAAGACTAAATTGCATTAGCCCCTATATACCAAGAACACCCATTGGAATGGGTGTTGAGGGGAGAACAGTGCGTTCCGAAAGAACTTTTAGGTGCAACTGCTCGGTTGTTATTACTGCAGTTTCCCTTTCTATTCAATCTTTTACCTCAAGTACCAAATTTGATGTCCTAATATTTTTTGGGTTCTTTCTCATCATAAAGAAACGGCGCTAGGGGTAAAATCTATGTAATCCGAGTTTAGATCATCGCTGAGACCTAACGCCCTGTATAGTTTTTGAACAAGAAAATTTATTATATTTACCTTTTGTTGAATAATTTAATGGAGAATTAATTAATGGTTTAAACTCAACAATGTATACTTTTATCTACACATAAAATTACCATGCGTAATAGAAATCTTACTACATATTTCACATATTTATTAATAAAAAAATATTTGTAAATTTATTGATTCATATATTACAATATATATACACTGAAGTGACAAAAGTCATGGGATACCTCTTAATATCGTGTCGGCCCTCCTTTCGCCCGGCGAAGTGCAGCAACTCGACGTGGCATGGACTCAACAAGTCGTTGGAAGTCTTCTGCAGGAATATTGAGCCATGCTGTCTCGATAGACGTCCATAATTGTGAAAGCGTTGATGGTGCAGGATATTAGGCACGAACAGACCTCTCGATGATGTCCCATAAATGCTCGATGGGATTCATGTCGGGCGATCTAGGTGGCCAGATCACTCGTTGGAATTGTCCAGAATGTTCTTCAAACCAATCGCGAACAGTTGTGGCTCGGTGACATGGCGCGTTGTCATCCATAAAATCCCATCGTTGTTTGGGTACATGAAGTCCATGAATGGCTGCAAGTGATCTCCAAGTAGCTGAACATAAGCATTTCCAATCAATGTTCGGTCCAGTCGCACTAGAGGACCAAGTCCATGCCATGAAAAAACAGCCCACACCATTACGGAGCCACCACCAGCTTGAACAGTGCCTTGCTGACAGTTTGGGTCCATGGCTTCGTGGGGTCTGCGCCGCACTCGAACCTTACCATCAGCTCTTACCAACTGAAATCGTGACTCATCGGACCAGGCCACGGTTTTCCATTCATCTAGGGACCAACCGATATGCTCACGTGCCCACGAAAGTCGCTGCAAGCGATGTCGTTCTGTCAGTAAAGGCACTCGAGTCGGTCTTCTGCTGGAATAGCCCAAGAAAGCCAAATTTCTCCGCACAGTTCTAACAGACAAGTTCCTTGTACGTCCCACATTGATTTCTGTGGTTATTTGACGCAGTGTTGCTTGTCTGTTAGAATTTACGACTCTTTGCAGACGTCGCCGGTCTCGGTCGTTAAGTGCAGGCGGTCGACCACTGCGCTGTCCATGGTGGGATGTTATGCCTGAAATTTCATACTCTCGGCACACTCTTGACACAGTGGATCTGGGAATGTTGAATTCCCTAACGATTTCCGAAATGGCATGACCCATGCGTCTAGCTGCAACTATCATTCCGCGTTCAAAGTCTGTTAATTCCCGTCGTGCGGTCATCATCACGTCAAAACCTCTTCACATGAATAACTTGAAGAGAAATGAAAGCTCTGCGAAAGCACTGCGCATTTATACCTGTTCTACGCGATGCTACTGCCATCTGAAAATTTGCATATTGCTATCCCATGACTTTTGTCACTTCAGTGTATATAATTCTTCTGTACTTGTGTTTGTCATTGAACTACTCCTAAATGGCTTGACAGACTTTGATTAAATTGTTTTGTGTGTGTTTGACAAAACAGGGAGAATGTTTTTAGGTTATCCCCTTTATTGTAAGTCGTCACCGAATGGTGCTGCAGTAAGTCAACTTCTATACTGTTCAACCAATCGCTATGAAAATTGGTAATAATATGTATTCGAGTAAGGAAAATAGATTCGCGTTATCCACTTATTAGTTACTTGTCATCAGATGGTACTGCAGCATTTCATCTTATGCACAGTTCAAACTATGCCCATGAAAATTAATATGCTCTTATATTGGAGCATGGAGAATATATTCGCTCTATGTAATTTTCTACCATGCATTTTTTTTTTTGGCAGGACAACGTATGCCGGGTTCTGCTAGTATATACACAGAACATTAAAAATGTTTGAAGTCATGTAATCAATGCAACTAGATTGAAATCCTCTGCGTAACTGAAGAGGAAAAATTATATTAAGATTATAAAAGTGTTCTAGTGCTATAAAATAGCTGACAAAAACACTTACGTTTCTGTCTGCGGTGCGACGTGGCGACAAATATTCAGTCCAGGACACCCGCACACCCAGTAGATAAAGATCAGATAACATAGCAGTTTCCACAAAATACAAAAAAGGGTAAAATCTGAAAGAAAAGTAAAACTTGTCAATTGATCTTCTTTAAAGTAAAGATCTCCTTAAACAGATGATCTTAAGATGATTTCAGCAATTTTTTTTCTATTTTAAACTTTAAAATGCATACAATTTAATAAATATTACTAAATAATGCAATTATTAAATACAAAAGGCTGAGTTTTCTTTTGTTATTGATAATAGACGCTTTGTATACCAATACAACCACTTTTTTTGCAGTCACGATAATAATATTTTTAATCATGACAAAAACACACACACATATATACACTGGTGTGCAACACTTAAGCAACAGGTGAGAATTTTTCCATAACTCCCCGAGAAATCATCTGAGAGACCAGCTTGAGATCTCAGAACCAGCTGGTGCAACATTTCTTGCGGTAGGAGTGCCCATTCCTCAATCAGCATCTGTTTCAGTTGTTGGGTGTTCTCCGGAGGATGTAAGCGTGCTGCAATGCGTCTCCCCAAAGCATCCCACACATGTTCGAGGGGATTTAAATCTGGGGAGTACGCTGACCAATCCATTCGATTGATATTTTCACTTTTCAGTAGCTCCTCAACAGCAAAAGTCCGATGTGGCCGTGCATTGTCCGATGTGGCCATGCATAAAAAAGAAGTCTGGTCAAATGGCACCTCGGAACAGACGCACATGGGGAAGGAGTACCTCCTCACACTAACGATCCCCGGTTAAAGACCCTCTGTCGAAAACAGGGACCTCAGTTCGCCCGTTCAGCAAAATGCCTCCCCAGACAAGAACTCCAGAACCACCATAACGGTGTCTTTCCTTGAGGTTACTCGGATAAAACCTGGTCCCGACCTCTCTCCAAATCAAAACGCATTGAGAATAGCTTCTGGTACAGAACCGACTCTCATCCGTAAAGAGTACACGACTCCATTGATCATTTGCCCAGTTTTTGTGCTCTCTGCACCACTGTAAACATTGGCGTCGGTGGCCAACTTTCAACGGGAGGCAGCGTTCAGGACGGCTTGTGAATAGGCCCACTTTGTGAAGGCGTCTGACCACAGTAAACCGCGACACTTGTCGCCCCGTTGTTGTACAGAGTTGCTGAACAACAGCGCTTGCTGACTGCTGTCGTCCTCTTTTCGCCTGCAGGACGATATATCGGTCATCCCCTGCAGTTATCTTCCTCGGGCGGTCACCATCAACCTTTCTAACAGCTGTACCTGTGGTTTGGAACGCTTTCCAAGCGCGCGAAACGACACTTTTGTTGATTCCGATCTCTGCAGTTACACTGGTGACAGTATGCACTTCCTCCAGCTTTCCGATCATTCTTCTACTTATGAAGTCGTCCAGGTGATTTCTTCTAGCCATATTTCACGAACTGACTCACTGGCACTTGCAGCGAATATGTTGAATTGCGTCTCCGTCCTTCCTTTTATTCTAATGTTGAGCCGCGCGCGCCGACATCACGCGTTTTGCGTACGCTCACGTCGCCTCCGACGTTTCGTTCCTGATATTTGCATACGCATAACGTTTCTACTGACTACGTGTTCATTGTACTGATCTCCAGAACTCCTTTTCTGCAATTTCCCGGCTATCTGCTAAATTTTTGCATTGTTGCTTAAGTTTAGCACACCAGTGTGTATATATATATATATATATATATACAGAGAGAGAGAGAGAGAACACAAAAGAAAGGAAGAGAGGTGAAATAGAAACACGACCATCCTGCACAACAGAAGCCACTGGCGAATTTTGAACAGCAAAACCATCATTTATCAATACAAATACTGTATGGGTCTCACATCCAGATATCTCAACAAAAACAAAAGCATTCACTGCAGTAACAAAATTGAAAAAATATGAGAAATAAGTACAAATATCAAAAAGTTAAATGGCAAGAACTGCACTGACAGATTAAAAAAAACACAAAACGTTATGCAAAATATTCATAAAATAATATATGAAACCTGTTAGCCAGTAAATCCATGAAACTCGAGAGAAATTATTGAAACTAATATTAAATACTTATAAAAACACAAAATATATTAACTACATCCTGAGGACATCGTTATTTAGCAATACATACTCACAGAATGTTATAAATTGTACCTGATAGATGACTGGACCAAATAAAACACATATCTAGCGACTAAATTCCATGTGTGTGTATGTGCATGAATGTGTGTATGTATGTGTGGTGTGTGTATGTATGTGTGGTGTGTGTATGTGTATGTATGTGTGTCTACAATTAACATATACATTTATTATAATTCCTATTAAGCTTGTGTTCTCACATATTGACATTATTATAATTATAATTATAATTATTAATAATTGACATTATTATAATTATAATTATAATTATTAATAATTGTTTATATTCCTATTGTTAACAATAATTTTTATTTCATTTATAATTAAATAATTCTTTAATTAATCTATGCCTTAATAAGTTTGTTTACAAACTCCACTTCTTCGTATCCCACCCTCTGAAATATACTAACCAAATACTTAAAAGTTTCTTTTGATTTCATTCGCTCTTATTGCTAGACGTTTTATAACTTTCATATCCGTTGCAAGAATTTGTTTATTCTCTCCTGGGCTAAATCACAATGCTTTAATTCGTCAATAATATTAATAAAATGAAGCAATAAACCTTATGACTTTGCATTATTTGTTATTTCGTTATTGCTTTAGATTACAATATGCAGCACCATTTGGGCTTGTTACAGGCTTGTTGCCGTTTAAGTCGTCAAATTATAAACGCACAAAAAATATAAAATTTTACAAAACTCAAACATTTTGAATTGAAGGGTCGTCAATTTTTGCATTCGTGATTGTGTCCTACATTTTTGTATGTCTTTTCACGCTTCTTTGAGTGTTCTTGTTTTAAGGAATGCTTCTGATTTACATTTTTCTGAGCTTCCTTCATGTGTTCCTGTACAATTCTCGATTTCGTCACAGTCGGTTTTCTAGGTTTTTTTAATTTTTTTTATTTCAGTGTTGTCCTTCTTCAAAACTATGTGTTGCGGTTTATTTTCTGCATTCTGTCTTAATGCCATCACACTTCTATTTCAATCGCTCTTCTTGTTACATAGATTTTTTCAAGTTTGCAGATTTAGAAAAGTTCGATGTGTGTAAAGTGTGTTTGTGACAAGCAAATGAAATTTTTCAAAAGCAACAAACAAAGTTAATAGTGAGTGAATTGTTAATAGTAATTGACCAATTTCATAATTTTTATCCTACTTCTTTTTCAGAGTTTTTGTTTTTGGAAATAATGAGCTCAACTGTTATTTAAATCATCAACAGAAATGAAAAACATTTAATCATTATTAAATTACATTTATTAAGTCCCTAATTAAATTTTGTTTGTTATTGTCGTTGTACATTTACAGGCAAGAATAAGGAAGCTGGACTCCTTTAATTTATGAATATTGGCTAACTAAATTTATATTTAATAAACAATAATCATCATCAAATAATATTCAATATTAAAGTGCGCCTTTCCTATGGAACACTGGTCAGGATCATGGATCATGGATCATTGGAAATAAAATATTATATTGTTTCAACATGTTATATTGCTTGTTAGGATATTATATAATTTCAACATATTATATTAATTGTTAGGATATTATATTGTTTCAACATATTATATTGCTTCGTTATCCTAACCTGCTTCATCAGTCATAGTCGCTATACCTTATTAAGGTTTATTTTGTCAAATATTTCGTATTTTCGAATGTGTTATATATTGAGAAAAATTCTATATTATTTTTAAATGTAGATCGTTTTAGGTACCAGCTTAAAATACTCTCTCCACACTGCCGTAAGTCTGACTTGTAGGACAAGCGCTGCATGTTGGACTCGTCCGGAAGACAAGGATTATTTTATAACAACACCCATTTTGCATCCATACCTGATTTTTTCACCCACAATAAACCTATCCATTTATGCAACTAACCCCTATTATCTTTATTCTCTCACATTTTTTCATGAGAACATCTTCTAACTTAACTATAATTAATAGTTACCTTAACATTTATGTTTATGGACTCTCACTGATTTTACATTTTCCACGCTCTGTATTATGCTATCCAAAATACTTTTAATAATTTGTTTTCCATTCCATTCTATATCTCTGCCAGACGCATCTCTTTCGCACCCACAGATTTTTGTTCCCTTGTAGCTTCCTGCAGCTCTAAAATGATTTGCTAAATTCATTAGCTTTCATTAGAATTCGCAGCAGATTCTGTGGTTGCTATGTATATATATATATACACTATACATATGTGCGTGCGTGTGTGTGTGTGTGTAATGTAAAGAACTTGCATCTTATGAAAATAATTTTAAATTATTTCGTAATGCTTCATACAAGTGGCGTGGTGGCTAATTCGAATCCATGGGTGTTTGTTAATGGTTCGGAATCCACTTTAAATTGTAGGTCCCGGTCTGTTCAGCCCTCGTGGGCACAAAATGACCGTAGAGCGACAAACCAAACCAAACTAATGCTTCATATAAGGTATAAAAGGTATGCCTGCAACAGGAGTATAATCTATAAAAAAATTTCAGTTGCTAGTTTTAAAATAGTCCAATTGCATGGTGGTTTAATTTCTTCAATTTAACAGCTGAAAATAATTCTTTTTTTTCCTCTTTCTTTCTAAATAAAATTCAAATCATTTTAATAGGGATAATTTATTTTCAGTTACAAAATTAATGACCATAATAATAATGTATGAAATTTTTTGTATTCATTAAAAACTGTCCAATTAACAGAAATACAGAAACCAAAGAGAAAACTTTCAGGAATGTATTGTCAATAAAAGATAATTTTCGTAAACACAATCCATGTATTTAAATGAATAGTCTGGACCTGAATGGCAGAGAGTCTAGAGCTCTGGCACTCGATAACACTCGTTTAGGGTTCGAGTCCAGCCGGTGTCATGAATATTTTGAAATGCTTCGGAATCCACTTTAAAAAAACAGATCCTAGTCTAATATAAGTCTAACTGTAGAACGTTGGACATAAGGGTGACAACCCTACCCCATAAAAGAAAAATTTCTCATATCTCGAAATCTGCCAGTAGACAGACAACCTTGGCCCATCATGGGGCTGTTGCATCAATGATGAAGGAGTTCAGATTTTACTTCAAAAAAAACAAGTAACAATATATTTCACAAAAGTAACAAGTATTATGGTAACATCGCTAGGCACTGTCATAATATTGAGGAATCAATAGTCAGTCAAAAGTTTTTTATTTTTCTATGCACTTCATAGACTACAGCAGGGGTGACCAGCCCGAAAGATATTGCGGGCCACTTTGAAAATGCATCATAACTCCGCGGGCGCATATAAAATTATATATCCACATATTAGATTTAAACCACGACATTTTTTGGAGTGAAAAATTGAAACATAATGAGCTATTATTATTGTGTTTACTATTATTATTATATTTAAACATAAACTATACAATAATGATACTAAACGCACATTGTAAAGAAATATACTACTGTGTCCAAAAAGTAAGATCATTTTTCAATTTAAAATTCCCCGGGCTTATGGAATTTCAATTTTTTTTTCTTTTTTAGATTGATGGCACTGTCCTTGACATCTGTGTCAAATTGGACGTCAAAATATTCATTAGTGTTTGAGTTATGCATGGATTCGTGAGATACTAAAACTGATTCCGGCGATTTTTAAAACGTCTGACTTAATTGAGCAAACAACGTGCATTAAATTTTCCTAGAATAGAATGTTTCAGAAGGAATTCGGTGAGGAAACTATATCGGAATGAAATGTTTACAAGTGGTAGAAACTGTTCAAACAAGGTAGAGAACACGTTGAAGACGAAGAGCCCTCTGGTCGACCATCAACCTCAACCGACGAAGCTCACGTCCAAACAAACTAAAGATTTGATGCTTGCAAACTGTCTATTTACAATTAGAGTCCTTGTTGATGACTTTGGAATTTCTAAATGATCAGTCAATTCCATTTTGGGCCTCAAACGCGCCAAATATCTATTGATACCGAAAACACTGAATGCGCCAGCTCACACTGCATTGATTCTTCATGACTTTTTCGCCAAAAATGAAACGTATATCGTTCCACAACCCCGTATTTACCTCATGCGACTTCTTCTGGCTATTTTCTAAACTCAAAAGACCACTCCGGGGACGCCGTTTCGAGTCGATTGAAGAGATTCAACGTAAATCGGCGACCGCTTTGAAGGCCATCCCGGCCGATGACTTTTTAGTATGCATTGAGGATTGGAAAAAAAGTTGGCATAAGTGCATTGTGCCCCGAGGGGTTTACTTTGAAGGCGATGAAATAAATTTGGAAGAATAATTAAAGGGTTTTTGAAAAAAAAAAAATTGGTCTTACTTTTTGGGCACAGTAGTATAACACTAAAAATGAAGTATGAAAAATATATCAATATAAATGAAATAAAAAAATTCAAATCATTAAAAAATATTTATTTTACTAGTGCGATACTTGTTTCTCCACTCTTTTACTTAGCTTTTGCAAGTAGATCTCAATTTGGGTATTTGCACATCGTAATTGGGTTGCAGGTTATCGTACTTTATGTCTGAGCGCGTTTTGTGTGTGGTCAGTTTCATTTTCGAAAAAAAAGATTCGCAGGTGTAAGTTGAACCAAAAGCACTAGCAACTTCAACTAAGAGTTTTTTTTGCTCTGCTATCATCAATCAACTGTGCGTGTCTAGGGATGGTCACTGCGCCACTGAGGTCACTTAATGTAAAACATAGAACCTGTTAGATGTTCCAAGATGAGCGCGCAGCATGAGTTCGAGAATATAATTTAATTATTCTACGAATTCTCAACTGTAAACTCTTAATTTTTGATGTATGCACACATACATTCGTTTCGCTACTTTGGCCATTATAAAATAAACATATTTTATAACAGTGTGATAAATCTCACGGGCCGGAAAAATAGTCAAGGCGGGCAGCGGGGTGTCTCCTGACTCAAGTTATAAAATTATAAATCCTTATTTTTCATTTATTTATTTATTTATTATTATTATTTTTTTTTTGGTGGACGGCCTGTTTTTAAGTTGGCATTATATACACTAATTACGCGGCCTTCATATGTTGAAAAATTTAATCAAAACTTTATAAGCTACTCTCGTATCAGTAATTTACAAATCATTCATTTATAGTTGAGACCTAGTTATCGTACTTACATTTATCCATGAACTCCGTCATCCTCTTTAAGGAACAATTTCCTTCTCCGTACAATGGGAAAGACTATATTTTAAACGGTTCAGTCTGAAAAATACAAATGGATTATAAATAACGAAAAAAATAAATATTTAAAAGTGCATAAAAAAAAGTTTACGTGGTAAAACATTAACAGTTTGGAAAACAGAGTTAAAAAATTACAATTTTGTAAGTATTCCAATACTTCAAAACTAAATATATTTCAAATACTTCAAAATTATTATTAATTTTTAAAAAATGCTTATTAAAACTCCAGCTATTCCTTAATTAATTACTTTATAAATACAACTTTGATTTGACAAAGTACAAAATTTCACATTTAGTTTCGAAACAAAATTTTCTATTACTTTTAATAGGTAAATTTGAAGTACTTTTCATTCAGCAGAATATTTTAGTCGGAAAAAACGTTGTTTTCGAATTCCGACCAATTTGATGCGAGTTCATTCTCTATTAGAATGGCAGACTTACCTAAATAGCTCTTCACCCACGCCAAGGATAATATTGACGATTCAAACCCTGTTATCCTGACCTGGAACCAACAAAAGGCCTTTAGATTTATTGTGGCTTTATCCAACCTAGAAAACTGTAGGCGGCCAAAAAATAGTACATGGATTTATTTATATGAATGTCAAATAATATTTTTAATTTATTTTCTGAGAATACTATTACTACACCTTACCACCTTGCCACATCACTGTGCCTAGAGTTTGTTGCTACAGTGAGTTACCTCTTTATAGTTTGCAGAATGATGTGGGCGAGAGGAAGTCCCCTGGTGAGCTCCACGGCAGCTCTGGTCTTACGAGACCGGGACCTACGACCAAAGGAGTGGATTCCGAACCACTACAACATCATGTCACCGCCGGGATTTCGAACTCAAAACATGTGGTACCGAGCGGCGAGAGCTACCATCAGGCTATAGGTCGAAAATACCCGCTACTACTGCAACACACTACATCACTGTGCCTAGAGCTGAGTTGCTCTAAGCAGTTTGGGAATGATGTGGGGGAGATGAATGGACGTAGATGGAGGCGGAAAGTTTGCATAATTACTTTGGGTACAGAGCTGAAAAATGGGGAAAATTCTTACAAAAACAGAACAGAGTATCAAAATTTTTTTATTTAAAAAGGGATGGGATGTGAAATGCAAAAATATATAAATACATTGCATAAGATATTAGGAAAAAAATGTAAAGCAATATAACTCAATAAACACTACATAGGAGAATATACAAATCAGAGAGCTGAAGGAATACTCATCAAAACATTTATTATTGAAATTAAAAAAGTTTTATGTAATATCTTAATAATAGGCTAGGTACATATCTAGACAATTGGTATTCACATAAAAAATTAGGATTGTGCAAATTGGAATCTATATGAAATAGAATAAAATTATTTCAAATTTAGTGTTCCCTAGAAATACATTTTATATTTGTATACACCCACTTAAGTGAGTATATTTGCTTATACTACTGGTCATTAAAATTGCTACACCAGGAATACATGCAGGTAACAAATGATATTTATTGGACAAAAATATTATACTGGAAATAACAAGTGATTAAAACTTCAGAAATTCGGGTACATAGATCTTGAAAAGATATACACACAGAAATCAGTACCAAGAACAACCACATGTGACCCCAATAACAGCTTGCCAAACGCCTGGCCATTGAATCAAATAGGGTGGAAGGCAGGTACAGATGCCCCATGCAAGCTTCACAACACGATACCATAGTGACTGGCGTATGGTGACGAACCAGTTGCTCAGCAACCATAGATCAGATGCTTTCTATTATTGATATATCTCGTGAGCATTGTTTGAGCCAGGGCCATCCGTATCAAGGTATCCGCATCAAGGAAGATGATATCATCTATTTCCGTATCAAAAAAGGAAGTTCCACACAATGCCGGCAACATGCGGCTGAAACGTACCAGTATTATACAATTGCTGAAGTACAGTTTCGCAGGGCTCGGAAACAAAGGGTAAGTCACAGGTCGTAACACAAGAAATGTAACGTACACTGTTCAAAGTACCTTCAATGCGAACAAAGGAGATGACCGAAACGTGTAAGCAATAACACCCCGTACCATCCCGCCACGTGATGGTTCCAGTAATATTGAGCGAATGCACGCTGCTAATGTTTGTTTCACCACGATGCGTCAAACACGGATGCGACCATTTTGATGCTGTAAACAGAACTTGATTCATCTGAAAAATGACGTCTCTCACCGTTCGTACGCCCAGGTTCATCGTTGATCACACCGTTGAAGACACTCCTGGCTGTGATGCAGCGTGAAGGGTAACCGTAGCCATGGCCTCCGAGCTGAGAGTCCATGCTGCTGCAAACGTCGTCGAACTGTTCGTACAGACACCTGATACCTTTCAAACGACCCCAACTCTTGATTCTGGGCTCCGTGGTTGCACGATGCCCTGTCTTCTCGGTTACTAGGGATAGGGACATTAAGATCCAGCATGGCGCAGCGTATTACCGTCCTGAATCCATTGATTTCATATTCTGCTAACAATCATTGGATCTTGACCGAAAGCTAGCAGCAATATTGCAATACGATAAACCGCAATCCCTGTACGCTACAATTCGACCTTTATCAAAGTCAGAAACCTACTTTTTACGCGAGGCATCACAGCAACTTTTCACCAGGCAACAACGTTCAAATGCAATTTGTGTATGAGAAATCGGCTGAACAATTTCCTCATTTAAACACATTGTAGGTGCTTGCTTTGCACTGAAAAGCTAATCTTTTGCATATCACAGCACCTTCTTTATGTCGTTTAAATTTCACGTCTGTAACATGTCGCCTTCTAGATGTAGCAATTTTAATGGCCGTTAGTGTAAATATTAAAATTTCTTTAGATGTATACACAAGCATAAATTGTTTTGTAAAACAAATCACCTTAAATATGCAAACATAGTACAGTTATGTTACCTTAAATATATATACACAAGCAAAAATTGTCTGAGAATATTAAAGCATACTTTTAATAAAATATTGACAATAGTATTATATTGTTATAATATCAAATATAAAGTGTTTTTGCTTTTTTTTTTTTTGCTTGTATAATAGGAATATTCATATTAGGAAGGTCAATAATATATTCTTTGATTTGAAGAGAATTATTTGTAGAATTTTAAAGGTAATAAAGGATATTTCTCCGTATGAATTTTAAAATATCGGAAAATTTTACTAGACAATACTTACATTTGTTCAGTCTTTTGTCAAAGTAACTGATACAATACTCTCAGTAGCTTAAAGAAATTTATTGGTTGGAAATAGCAGTAATGTCAAATAATAAGGTAATTTAATATCATAAAATTAATTAATTATCAATATTATTAAAATATGGAAACACATCTCTTCTGAAACTGATGTGAGTTAGGATTCACAAAGAAAATCGAAATATTTGTGACGAATCAGGATTGGTTTGATTTGTCGCTTTACGGTCATCTTCTGCACACTTTAGGCTAAACAGACCGGGACCTACGGTTTAAAGTGGATTCCGAACCACTACAAACATCCATGGCACCAACGGGACTCGAACCCGAAACCTGAGGTACCGAGCACCAGAGGTGACGAATCAGGAAGAAAACAGCCCTTTTATATTTTTTTGAGATTTAAATAAAAACTTAAAAATCTAAAAATAATCGGTACGTTAAGATGTAACTTTATTTCCAGCAACGTTTGCCAAATATTTTTACCTTCCGCCGGTGAAACAAAAATTATACATATCCAAAACCTATCTATTTTTAATTGAAAAACATGTGGTCCGTTTTTTCAATAGGTTTGTTAATTTTTAAAGTATGTCCAGTATTTTTATATGCAGTTATTTTAAATATTACTTATTAATATTAAATATTATTTATTTATTTTAAAGAATTTCAGTTTTTATGTTAGGACTTTCTTTGTAACAATAATCAAATGTTTGAATTAAAGTTGTAATTCCTCCAAAATTTAGAACATGAATTTTGCTCGAGCCTCTTTCAAACAATTTTTTACAAATATTATAATTTTTTTAAATTCTCGAAATATGTA